>CM050649.1:92908867-92959909 GCA_027574665.1 Rhynochetos jubatus | reverse complement strand
GTAAGCACAACCTTTATCAGATTGCTAACCTGCAGAGCAGGATAGAAGGGTAAATGTCTTTCTGTATATATGGGGGGTTTGGTTCTGGGGTTTTTTTATATTTAGTCTCAGAAACACTTACTTCTTTGAAGTGACTGCATAGAGAACATAATCCCCTGATTTTTTAAAATCTGAATAAACTCATCTTGGGGCTGTCAGTTTCTGTTCGGTGTCAGAATAATTAAATTGGCTTGGGAAACAAGCAGTCTGGATCTTGTCCTATATGGTTGTTCTTATAGCTGAAGTCTGAAGACTTTTATGAATCAGATCCTAACCCTTTTTTCATCAATGAGGGATGTGAAAAGACCCTTTGTTAATAGGGTTCTTCTTTGCCCTAAGCAGCTAGTTATACACAGTGGAGAGGTGCCTGTAGTGGAAAAATGGATGAGACGACTGTGTCCAGAAGACCCTAGAAAACCACTGAATAGTGGATATATTAGGAAACAGACTCAAACCATGGTGGTAGAAAGGAGGAGGCTCTCCCATGTAACCAGAAGAGTCATTCTGATACTGATACCTACCTGGAGTTGATGAGTAAAAAGCAAGACAAAAGGTGTGTCTTTCCTACGCAACAGACTAGATTTAATTTAATTAAAAGAGCAATTTTCCTTATTCTTGCATCATAATGAAACATAAAGTTGGAAGTCTTTTGTTTTCTTCTGTCATATGGACTTCAAAGGAAATACGTGGTAGGTCAAGTAGAAAACACTAGGTGATTCAGAGTCCTGCAGCTAAGACCCTTGAACACGCTGTATCTTCACAGGTTTCAGAAAATAGGGCTTTAAGAAGACACAAGTCTCTGTACTCCAATATTTAGTAAAAATATGTCCTGTCTCCATAAAGATTAAAAGATTCAAACTAATTCTATAGTCACTCCATGAATGGCTACTTCCTCACATGTCTCTGATGCCTCTAGTTTATCTCATTTCATGACATACATGTCTGGCTGGTCTTTTGTTTTTGAACTGGGACTAATGTCTTCAAGTTGGATTTTAATGTCCTGTGTATCATTTGTTCTAAAGAAACAGATTGCCTGATCTCTCAGCTTTGTAGACACCACATTTATTAGAAAATAATATGAAGAGTTAATTAAAAGTAAGTATTGTGTTAGAGATGGAATTTTGGCTTTTTAGAAAAGAGTAGACTTTTTACATATGCTAAATTATTAAAAACAATTACACAATTTAAGATAAACACAATAAAGAGTCCAATGTTTTCAGCCAAAGACACTTCTCTTTGGTAGCCTCTAATCGTTCTCAAAGAAAAAAATTAATAGACTAGTTAATGTCAAAAGAAAATTGTACCATTCATCAAGAATAACAAATTATTAGAATTTTCTGTGTACAGTGTTCTATTTTAAAAATATAGTTTTCTGCTCAAATGTATTTTTTGAGAAGGATTAAAACCCCTGAAATTATACATGTCACAGAAAACAAACTTTTTGGTTTATTCTAATTAGAAAAATTAATTCAGTTTATTTCACAGTATTAAGTGTTTGGTGGACTGAGTGAGATCATCTAAGATCTTCAAGCCTATTCACTATTAAAGACAACAGACAAATACAAACTGTGTAGTTCACCTGTTCCGAGATTCTCAGAACATATAAAAGTGTACAATGTTTTTATACAAAAAGTGAAGGAAAGAACATGTAAGTATGTTTATACCATTGCGCACGCTTTGGTCTCTTGTAGATCTATGTACGTGATTAATATGCAATTTCTACAGCACCACTAATTCTGAAAGTTTTTTTAAAATGTAGAAAGTTTTTTTAAAATGTAGAAAGTTTTTTAAAAAATATGTTACCTCTGAATGCTCTATGGTGGTTGATGGATTGCTGTGTGAAGGCAAAAGAATGTTATCCTCATGAAACCAGAAAGGAAAGATCCTTAATCTTTACATTTCTACTTTTCCACTTTTTTTTTTTCCCCCAGATGAAACCAAAATAGCTGGACAATAACAGGGAAAGTTCAAGTTTATAAATATATGGATGTGGTTAGTCTCACCTAGTTTTTGAGGTATGTGAAAAAGATAATTTACAGCTAGGTTGATTCTTCTGTGTTCCTGCTATAAACAGAAAATAGAAATAGATGTGTCTGAAGGTCAGAGCATCCCTTCCTAAGACAGAGAGTCCTGATTCAGTGGTGGTGTGCAGAACACCATGCTAGAATCAGCGTCGATGAACTTCCTTTAATACTGGTTTATGCAACTTGTACTTCAAAATACATTTGCCTGTTTCAGGAATTATCTAATTTAAACCCGGTGAAAAGCTTTCAATCTTTGGTTTGCTTTTTTGATTATATTTATCTAAAATGATTTGCAAATCAACATCTTCCAGGGTGTGTATTTCCCTCCACCATGTGTAAAGGGATGCAAAGAGCTCATTTCAGCTGTCCATTTCTTTTGCAGTGTCCTGGACTCTACTTCTGGCCTCCATCAACAGCTCCAGACATCTCTCCAGGGAGTTCAGTAACATCTGTTAGCCTTGGCAGATATTGTTGGATATTTTAAGTAGTACTAAATTCTCATACAAGTCAAGTTCAAAATGATCAGCTAATTTTTAGTTGACTGGAACAGGAATCAATTCATCTACATTTAGACATCTACAGCTACATGTGATCAGGATGACCTAAAGTCCTATTGAAATAGAGTGTGGGTTTCAACTAACCACACACAGGTTCCTCGTTCTGTTTGAGAGGCCCTAAGCTCTCTGAGACAATAACAGGAAGCTTGACTGACAGACAAGACTTGAAGGAGACTTGAACCTTTCTGAAGAAGCAGATAAAAGTCAGGTGGAATAACCTCATGGCATATAAAATTGCACATATTTTTGTGTCAGCAGTTTAATTGTTTCTCTCATCACTGCAGTCTATGAGGTGTGGAAGAGTTATTTGTCTCATCGTACAGTAATTATCTACATTTGATCAGCTGAATAACACTCTGGATTTCAGTGACTATACCATTTAGAACTATATTGGTTGTAAGGGAAGCTTAGACACTGCTTAGTGGTAGACTCTTTTATGTGAATCTTAAATTTAATTGCCTTATTCTGAAAGTTGATCCAAAACAAAGGAGTTAGGATGAGCAGAATATCTTCTCTGAAGTTAAGTGACAAAATTCCATTTTGCCTGTTATTGATGAAGTCAGTAACAACAGAATTAACCCCTAAATAATAAAGAACATCCAATATTTATATGATAGGAAATGTTAAAAGATTTCCAGTCTTGGAGAGTTTTTGAAGCTTTATCTAGATTTATTTGCTGAGGGACATTGGCAATCCAATCAGATTCAGAGGCATTTCAAAACTATAATTCCCATTCATTATATACTTTCACTGAAAAAGATACAGAGAAACGTTGGTTAAGAAAATTATAAGCATTTTATTGTTTGGAAACATATATCTCTAACTTCAAATTTAGTTATAAAGTCTCTACTAAACCTCCTAAGTCCATCTGAAAACTGGAGATGTCCCATGGTGTAGTTGTATAAAATCACAAATGTATGCGTGTATATGAGACATTACTGCCCCAAAAAGGTAAGTACAGAAACAGAATTTCCCACTGCCATCAGAAAAATATTAATATTTGAAACTATTGTATGCCTTTATCTCCTGCTGATAATGGTTTTCCTTAAAAGAGCTGTAAAAGACATTTTGAACAGATGGTAACTGGTTTGCTCTATCCTGCATCTCTTCGCAACTGCCACAGAGCTTTACCATTCATTAATCTTCCATAGACTTCCAGTAGCACAGCAACTAAATTACACACATACACACTCTCAGGCCAGCACTGCTGTCAAGATTAAAATTAAACTGAAGGACACTGTGCCAAGTCTTTTAACCAAACTCTACTATAAAACAGTTGGAAATATAAACATTTAGCTTGGAGCCTGACCCGTGAATGTTCACTCCTAAAAGAGGGAGCACTAGCTGGTCATTACATCTAGGGCATTCTATGCAGCAAGTGCAGCTGTGATTTGTAAGTGGGAATAAAACCAGAAAACATCTGGTTTGAATTCACCTTGACTCATTAAGGTTTAAGGAGAGAGCTATTTCCTCTACATCTGAAGTGACGAGGGGAAAAAATACATATACACACAACACCCCCTATGTTCTTTGCATTTGTAACGAGGTCTCTACACAGCAGGTGATAACTAAATAAAATTGCAATCAATTTTCTTGGATTAGACACTAGGCCACAAATGCTAAAATATCCCTGTTGCTTGGAGAACAAACACATGCATGAAATTCCTAACCTACCATGCTTCATTTACAAAAAAATACCCTAGCATTTACAGCCTATGAACTCTGCCAAAGCTTCTGCTTCAAGTTTTTTCCTAAACATACTTTTTAAAAATGGTTCAAATGGTTTTTTAGTGTTGAATTCTTTCCCACAAAAGTTTTCATAACTTTGCTCTCCACCACTTCAGAAAATCAATATTGCACATCTACAGGGAATTCAAAATGCACTTTGATCCCAGTACTGCACAGAGCTAAAAGTTTAGCTTTGCCACTTCCCTCTTCTCCCTCCCCCATCACTATCGGCATACCCAAAAGATACTGTAAACTGACAAACTCAACAGTACAAGCAGCAGCAGTTTGGAAGCCTACCTTATCATCTATCTTTCATGGCAGTGTAGATATACATATTACATGTGTGAACAGATGTTCCCAAAATCCAGAATTGAAATGTTACTGTGACTAGGAGAAAAAAGCTGTGCTGTAAATAATTATATTGTTCCCCCAGTCTTTCTCTTCTGTTCTTTATTTCCTTTGTTTTTCCACGGGAAAAAAAAATAAAGATTACATTTTTACTTCACAAAGTTTTATTGACTAATCTAATTGTTATCTTTTGAATGCAAATTTGAGGTTTTAATTTAGAACTACTACTATCTTTTAATTGCATCAGTTTTAGTGGAGAATTAGTATTAGTGTGCAATCTCTCTAATCTCTATAATTATGGAGATTTCTGCAGTGGGAATCATAGAGCTCTAGATATTATGTATCTGAATTTCTCTGTTTACCTTAATATACTTTTGTTGTTAAATACCTCCAGGTACAGTTACGCAAAACTGCAAAGTTAAAAGAGAAGGCTTCTTGAAATCTATCTATATGTGCTGAATAATTTTAAATATCTTTGCTAATATTATTCAATTTAAAACTGAATATGTTTCTATTTAGTGTGTAGTTTGCACAGATATTTCAATATCCAGAGTCTCATATTAATGTAAAGTAAAAAAAATTAAGTCAGTTAAAGTGCTCACATCTTCTCAATTTACTACATAACACTGCATACAAACAGCATTCCTGCAGTAAGTAGAGCTGTTTGAAATCTATACCAGAAAAATAACTTGTCACTAAAAAGGTTTAAAGTCCTTTCTAGACATTTAGACGTTTTATATTTCTACATTTATTTCTCACTTTCTATTCTTTGGTCATTGATCTTAAAAAAAAAAAAAAAAAAAACAAACCACAAAACCACACCAAAAAACCCCACAAAATAATTATGAGACCAGACTGTGAAGAACTCCCGAACATGAGCAGTCTTTCTAAATTTGCAGACAGAATGAATCCATGTTCAAAGATTGTGACCTGGTTAATTCATCAGGATGAACTGCAGACTTGGAAGACCTATGACCCTTTAAACTCTGATCCTATAATTAACTATGCATCTTATATTGCTTAATAACACGCTAGCTAAATATCCTTTGATTTTCCTCTGTATGCAGACATGAAGATATATATTTAAATGTACTATAGGGTACATGGTCATGCTCACTTTTCTATTTCTGAAGATTT
The DNA here is from genome assembly GCA_027574665.1 of Rhynochetos jubatus. Lineage (NCBI taxonomy): Eukaryota > Metazoa > Chordata > Aves > Eurypygiformes > Rhynochetidae > Rhynochetos > Rhynochetos jubatus. The sequence continues at coordinate 92,954,076 of CM050649.1, read as the reverse complement.
TTTTGGTATCATACACAATACAATGTTTTGTTACAAATTTAGTTTGCTACTATATCTATTAGTGGAACACTATTAATAGGTTGTACAGAATAATTAATATTTGTGATATTTTTTTCATAGATCATTCCTGAGTAGAAAAAAGAGGGACTTTATGAAAAATCACCATCACATAACCATGCAATGGGGACCCAAATTAAGACTACTGTATCTTTACCAGCTCCAAGGCTTTTTCAAGATTTTATAATAAAAACTTAGTTTTTCATCCATAGCAATTACTTGGCATTTTGACCACAATCTGAGGCTGTCTCTGTACTCATGAACAAATAAATGGGATCATTCTTTGGCATTCATTATCAGTACCACTTCTATACTAATAAACTCATACCCTTCAAAACCAGAAGCTATGTCCATACTGTCTTTTAGGAACTGTCCGTTTCCCCAAACTATCATTGGGAGCTATTTGTAAGTGCTTTTTGCAACAAACTGAAAACCGCACAAGGGAGCACTAGAACTTAGCTGTGTAGACTCTCCATTCCAATGTCCAGAAACAGTTCTCTGGACCTGTTCACTAATACAGATGCAGGCCAAAAGACCTATGAGTAGTAACCGGACAGATTGCCATCCAGTACTACTGCTAGACAGGAAAGATAACCTTGACTCTTTCAGTAAGTGAGCTTTAAATGTGGTTTGTGAATGTGAATAAGGGTCAAAAAAAAAAATGTTCATTATCTGAAGCAGATATGAAATCTATGTGTAATTCAGGTAGTCTACTTTGCCAAAGTAAATGCATTATTATGGGCACTAAGAACTAGAAAAGATACCCAATTACTACTTTTTAATTGATTTACTAATAGTCCAGTAAATATGTAGGCACTTTACAGACAAGTGGAAGATACATCCTTGACTTGAAGAGCATGCACTCTAAGACAATAGAGATAACAACATTATGAAGGTGTTAAGACCTGGATAAAGGGTGCGAGGGAGAATATTTTCTTACAATGGATTGACAGAGACTGACAAAATAATGATGTAATTACTGCATTTTGCTATTTTGGTACCAATATTAAAGAGATTATTTTAACCGTATAGAGTAGGTTTTCTTAGATTTTCTTCCTTTTTTTTTTTTTTTCCTGAAGAAAGTTCGGGAGAAAAAACACTTTATCTCTAAAGTTTCTTTTCATATCGAGTATGATTATTTTTGCTAAAAGTAATTGTAATAGTATATGTTCTAAACCCAACTGTGTTCAGCACAGCTCCTTACTGTTTTTAACTCCAGCTGAAATTTACACAATTAAAGGTTAATCAAAGACAAAATGTGTTGGAGAGATCATAGCAAGATAGTACATTTATCTGCTAATTGTCTGAGGGTAAATTCACAGAAAGCTGCTTTTGTTGTCTTTTGTTATCTGGCTGGGAGCAATGAATTTCAGATTGTTTGTTCTGCTGATAATCAAGTTACTCATCAGGTTGTTTAAGGATTAGACATCATTAGATGTTTGATAAATATATAAGTTTTGTTATTAAAGCATTTTTTTCTCTGCAATGTGAAACATATACCCCCAATCTAGTATTAACTTGCTATTCAAGGACCAGTGTGGGATAGAACTCTTCATTCCCCTTCAAGTGGATGTACTTTGGGGGCCATGTATGAGGAAAGATCTGCAATATTTCCTCACTAGGGCCTTTCAAAATAGTCTAATAGATATGACAAGAGTAGTGTAAGCTTCCCTAATGTCTTTGGAAACTAGTTTTGTATTATGTGCTTACATTCCAAGACTGTTAAATGTAAATGAACCCAAACAACTGTATGTAAATATTGCTCAAAAGTTCTTATGTGTCATGGTTCACATTTCACATCATAAACTTGCCACTTCTAAAATGATGAATCCTTTCCCCTTATTCTTAGTTTGAATCCTGACAGAAACGAATAAACTTATCTATATCTCAAGCGTCCCCTGTTATTTCTTCCCAAAATTTTGAGAATGTTCCGTTTTCCTGCTTTAAAGTTCATTGAGTTCTATTGCTCTATTGCTCATTGAGTTCTACTGCTCAAAAGTTCTATTGCTCTTAGGAACACATTTAAGTTGTACATATCATTAAGGATTGGACTAAGAACTGTAACTCTAAAGATACCATTATATGAACCAAATGAGACAGTAACTAGAGCTGAGTAACGCATAATTCTTCACCAGAACTGCGTGAGGAGCTCATACCACTACTTTTCAGCTGTCTTAAATACCACATTGCGCTGGCACAACACACGTGAAATGCTTTCTTTTACCAAGATATTTCACACCCATTATCAATAATCAGCAGGATGATGGAACTCCAGTGTACACAATGAGTAGCTTTCTTCATGCTGGCAAGGTTGTGGTCCACACTTCTTTTTAAGCCCCTTAGAAAGATGTGGTATGTGCTTTCATTCAAAGTTTCTAATTTGGGATTTGGAAGACCTGAATGTAAACAAGTTTCAATGCTTTTTGGAAGGTAGAAATGCAAACAGGTGAAAAGGTATCTCCAGCAACAGTTGGAGGAAAGTACATGGTGTCCCCCAAAACCAAGGGGTTTATGCTTCTCTTACTTAGAAAAGAGGTATAGCTGGGCTCGTGTATTTGTGGCAAGCTAAATAGCCATTATAATGGACCAAACAAACATTATTAAGCTTTTAATAGGAAAAATGAAACCTCATCCAGTCATGCTTAAAGCCATTTAGGTTGACAATCCAAAACCAAAATTCCCAGAATTTTCTATCAATTCTTGAAAGCAGAGTAATGACATTGACAATGTGCTGGAAAGAAATCATGCATTCATCTAAAATGTTCCCTACCCACATATGGAAGCAAAATTTCTGTAATTAGCAGGACTCATATGCAGTCTCTCACACAACCTATTCCAGTATTATTATTTTCAAGTTTCCCCTCTCAAGTATAGATCAGATCCAACAGTATTAGACCTCAATTAGACCAAAATCTTTGTTCTTCGAAAATGTACATCTGTTGTTAAACATCCAATTAGTATTTATCTGTATTTTAGCTCATTTTAGCCAAAAGGCTCTCAAGGTTGGATCTATTGTACATGCATCGAAAACATGTTCTTTTCTGAGTCCATCCATTTCTTAGAATTTACAACAAGTTCTAAGTCATTCCTTCTTCCACTGATCTAGATCAGTCTAGGGCTATTAGATGCAAATGGTTTCTGTTATTGTAGATTTACACTATATATGAGTTTATTTTAGTATTATCCTCCAGTCTGTACACTGCACTGTCAGACTAACTTTTCTTGACTGTGTGAGGTTTTTGGGTATATGGGACATTAATCTCCTTGCTTGGATAAGCTGAGGTCAGGAGTGTATGTTTATCTTCCCTACATTTTCTTAGCATTTCTTTCTTTCTCACACATTTCAGATATTAGCTTTATGTTTCTTGTAGAATGTCATGGAAAGTGGATATAGTCAAACAAACATTAGAAAGGCTTTTATTATTTTTAAGGAGGAACTGAGCTGGTAATAGTGTAGTTGAATAAAACTAATTCAGGTTGCCTACACAGATTATTAGCAACCTTGAATAAAGGAACAGAATATGTGGAATATGACACAATATGATACTCTTCTGTTTAAGGTATCTCACAAGATTGCTTTTGATACTGCAAAACAACCTGAGTGAAAAACAATACCCTTTCTGCTTGCATGAGGAGAGACATCTGTAAATGTCTACTGCAATTATTCATTTTTTTCCTACTGAGAATGGACCAGTAAAGCAAATACAGTGGTCACAGTGATTTGGAAGATGCACATTTTTAAATGTAACACCATCATTTTGTTTTCTGAACTCCAGTTATAATTAGAACCTTCTTGGTGGACTACAGGATCCATTTTGTAACAGGGACTTGACACCTTGAGAAGGCATTACATTGAGGAAACTTAGGACAAGCAGAATCTGTCATCATTGAGCAATTCTGCCCTCTCAGAGTAAGGTATTTGCCACCACCACATAATGGGTATTTTTCTTGGGAAGGACTATTTTATTGCCAGAATATCAGATTCAGAATCAGATAGTGAAACCGGTGGTTTCAAGCACTCCACTGACATGTGAAATAACACGTTAGTTATTTAGTAGAAGGAATGAAAAATCTGTCTCAGAGAACTGCCTCTATGTGTTTTCTGTTTTTCAGAAGGCTGCAATTTTCCTGCACTTTTCCAGTAACGAGTCCTGCATGATAAATTCTTCTGCTAGATCTCTATGCCTTGTTTCACTTCCAAGAAGTCCATTAGCGTAAAACAGAAAAGCAGATTTCCTTTAGTCAGTGGACTCCATGATAGTCTTTTTATGTAAACCTTTCTATTCTTTCTGAGTGCCTCCTGGCTGTGTCCTGACCCAGGCTTACGGTGTTTTTTTCCAGTATACCTGCTGGGAGCAGTCAGTCTGCCATGTTATCTTCTAGCTGTGGCTGTACAAGAAGGTGTTAGTAGGGCTGGAACAAAACCATGTCAGAGAACACACGAATAGTGAAACAACATGAATAATCAATTTTTTAAGGCCATACCTTGGCCCGTTACATTTTCTGATATGGCCTAAAAATGCAGAGATGGAAGTACTAACTGGTCCTTACCTGGATCATAGGAAATTTCCTATGGATCTTTGAAACCAGTCACGAAAGAGCAGCCTCCACGCAGGAAGACTGTGATACCTTTTAACAGTATAACACAGAAACTGAGCTTAATTCAAAGTGTGTCCACCAGCTCAAGCAATGTTTGCAGCAGAGCACAGAGCATTGACAATCTGCTGAGGTTCAGAGGTTATAGCTAATTTACAAGCACCAAAACTGCAGACCTGTCAAATATAATGCCTTGAGCATTATGACCTTCTGCAGCAATGAAGGAGCATTTGTACAATGGAGCACTGCAGTGCCCCTCCAGACCTGTGTTCACATGATGTGCTATGTCTAATATGCAGAGTCATTCAGAAGAGAAGAGCCAGAGCTGAGGGACCGTGAAGTGCCCACAGACAAACCTTTTAATCAGTTGGCTTTAACTCTCTCTGTCTTCATATGATGATTCTGCAATAAGGGTTAGCTAAAATAGCAGTTAGGTAGAAGCAGTTGGTTTTAAAAAGCAGTAGTCATGTCTGATCCTACCAGCTGGGCCACTACACCATATTTATTACTCTTTGACATCCACCTTTCACACATTTTAAATTGTGTAAAACTTTAAAGATTTTTCTAAATGTAAAACATGTTGATTAACACATCATATACATTATTCACCATGATACATGTTGGCAGTATACAAATTATGGAAGTTTTGTCACCTGCATAAATTAAGCAACCACTTTTAAAACACATGAGTTATAGAGTAACTGCTGATTAGGTAGATATTCAAAGCATGATGAGGGCACAGGACAGCAACATCAAGCATTCCCCATTAGAAGCATTAGCCTGCATATATATAGTCACTTGGTGGTATGAAAACGATATCTCTGTAGTGGAGAAAAATAATTCATTCGTACAGGCATTCTTGCTGCCAGGCACTCAGGTGGATACACGTTTGACACACATTCACACACACAAAAAGGCAATCACATACTACTACCTGCAGTTCAATTAGCATTAAAACACTGGCCTCAAGGTACCTTATGGACAGATCTTTTAAAATATGCTTGGCAATAACACGTAAAAATAAGGGATTTCAAGGAAGTTCAAGGAAGTTAAATGATTCTACAAGCTGGATATGTAAAAGTTTTTAATAATTGCTGCCTTCTATCCTTTAAAAAGAAAGAAGAAACCAACAGAAATAAAGAAATCAAAGAAAAAGGTTTTTACAGGATGTCAAAAATGAATTGCACAAATCAACAAAAAGCCAGGAGATTTTTCAAGCTGATAAACATAGATGAACAAGAGGCTAATTGTAAACCACACTGCTGTAAAGTCAATTTAATTGCTAGAGAAGGAAGAAAATCTTAAAAGACAGACAAAGAAGCTTGACAAAACACAACACAGGAGCTGAATGATTATGATTATTGCCATCAAGGAAATTTTGAACTGTGCACACTAATGGAAAATAATGCAGGCAACTCACAAACTGTTCAAGCCCTGTCAAACCTTTAAGCAAATATAACTTGGAAAAGAGGTTCACAGGAGCCAGGGTGTAATTATACAAGATACATCATCAGTAAAACAGAAAATTAAGTAACCTAGGAAATCTGAGTATAAATGTTGAAGGTATTCAGCTCTTACAAGGACAAACCCGATTCTTTCCTTCTATTTTGAAATATTCTTGCTAATGAAAAATAAGAATACAAAAAGGATTGAAATTTTTATGTCTATGATAAGAGAGCATTTATTATTTCAAAATAGAAAGATCTACTCAGGAAGCGTTTTGATATGACATACATAACACTGACCTCATCTACTTTCAAACTTCATAACTGTCATCAGATAAAAACAGTTCCCTGAATGTTGCTAACTCAGCATGGTGCTATTGGCCATTGTGTTATTATAGAATGTTTTAAAAATGTTGCTAAAGAAATGTGGAATTTCAAAAGTGCTCCAAGGTGGATTAACTCTCCCCATCTTGACACCATGATAAACTCGCAGCGCATTTAGTGCAGAATGCTGACAGTGGATTCTTCTTCTCTACCTGTATCCATCAAGGCATTAGGTGTCAATTCTAAGCAAGCTACATGGGATCCACGTTAAAAGTAAAAGGACGGGACCCTTCCAAAGGCAAATTATCTTCTCTGAAGATGAGTACATAAAATAGATAAACGTCATTGCTTTCTAGCGGTGCTTTCCTGGAGAACATAGACAGAGTTCCAGACAACCAGGTTAGGCAAGCTATATATATTTTATACAGTAAACTCCAGCAAGGTTGTTTTCATGATGCCTGTGTCTGGGAAACCTCTCATTGTTATGTTTGACGAAAGATAAGAATATAAAAGCAGGGCGCCTCATGCTGAAAGATCCAGAAATCCATTTATTCCCAAGCACTTGGAATTTATTTCCAAACAGAGGATGCTGGGGTTTAGCAGAATCGTTGTTTATTTGAACTGCTTAGTATACAGAACTAGTCATTACAAAAAAAATCAAGAAGGTATTGCTACAAAGTATTCTTTTCAGATGAAAAGTCTTGCTGAAAATCACTAGAGAAATCATAAAACTGAAAAGATTTTTGTGTTCATTCTTTCATTTTCACTCACATTCACTCATTCAAAACAGATCTGTTTAGTTTTAGGAATGACATTTCCCCTGCTGACCTCTGTATTTCAACCAGTTGCCTATGTTTAAATTGAAAATTAGTTTGGTCGAGTCCCTAGGTAACTGGAAGTTGGAAGGCATAGCTAGGAAACGGAAAGACTACATATGCAAGGTTTAACATATATACACATGAACCTTCTTAGTCCTCAAATCAAGCTTGTAATTTCACAACAGCCTGCAATTTTTCATTGGATTGCATTTTTTTTCAATTTTTGAACAGAAACTTAGAAATTGTCAGGGATAACACAGCTAAAAGGAATTTCTGCTTCTATCTCACCTGAAACTGACAATTTAGACTGATCTGTTGCTTAGGAGATTCAGACAGCAACTTCAGTCACCCATCTTCTTTCCAGTCAGCTAGTGACTCTTTTACAAAGTTCTAATCTTGAGAGACGGCTTTATATATTAGTCCAGCTGGATTCTGTGCAAACATTTGTATTGTATGCAACTGCTGTGTGGAAATCTGTTTTCTACCAACTGAGAAACATCTGTAGATTATGTCCTAGTTAATGCGGAAGGTCTTTGTTCATTTCTTTGTTTTGGCTTATTTATACTATCCCTCTTTTTATTAGTCTCCCTGCTGTCTAACAAACTTCAGTTGATATAACACACTGCTGTGCAAAATCTAAACTGCATTAGTAGGATCAAACATATACAGTATCTTCAGTTTTCAATTGCTTAAGGTTATATTCTCCCTGCACGTTGCACATGTAATTCCCACAAATGTTAATGGGCTTTAAGATTGTGTACTGAGGGCAAACTGGAGCTCTTATATTAGTTGCTGGTTAGATTTCATCATGCTTCATAAAGCACTAACTGGTAAAATGTAATTGTTAGAACAAGGTCCATAACACAAAATAATTCAAGAGAACCAAAACTTTTTAAGTCCTACTTAAAATAAAAATGTCTATGTATGGCTATGTGACAAGAATTCTGGGGTCTTTATATTTAAATGCATGTACTGGCAATTAGTTGATCCTGCATGGATTCACTGCTGTAATGCATATTGTGGACTGAAAAAGCAAAAGCTATTATCAAAGTGAAAAGCAACACAGGCTTTTATAAGGTCAGCAAATTTTCAATAAACCGGCAGAGCAAGGATTACAGCTTCAGACATTTTGGTACCTATTTAAACATATAGAACTTTGAACATTTGTTGGTGTTTCTGAGGATAAAATAAATCATTTAGGAAAAGAAAAAGAAAAACGGCCTCTTTATTACATGTATTTACTTCCCCTTTGAAGTTCGTGTCAGATTTGCTCATTTAAAAGAAAATAATTCCACTACAGTCATTACAGTAATTCAGGTTCAAACAGATGATGAAACCAAGCTATATTCTGTCTGCTTTGAAGATCTTCAGTTAGTTTTCTCACACACATTTTGAATAAATCTTCTAAAACACAATGCTATGGAAAAAATGACAGACTGGAAGGGAGTAAACCACAGCATCAGAGATATTAGAAAGGAGAAAATAAAATCTTTCTCAAGAAGGTCATGCAATCTCTCCCTCGCTACAGATTTTTTTCTATAAACCTTTTTTCAAATCCAGTTTAAAAATGAACAAGTGGCATTTCCATCACTTCCCCTGGGAGGCAATTTCATACTTAATGTATTCTCAGTATATATAAGGTAGGGAGGGACACCCACATCTCCCACTTTGTTGAAAAGTGCTCTAATCATTTGGGAGAGAGGGCAGGTGGGAGGGAAGGAAATGTATTCCACCCCAATTGTTGAAACTGTGTCACTATGCAGAAAAGATTTCAACATATCATGGGATGGGGGAGGGAGAAGGAGATGGGAAAGAAGAGAAAGAACTGTCTTCCAGTTAGCACATTCAGTTTGGTACAGGGAATCCTAGGTTATCCTTATGCGTTGTACTCTAGAGACTTTATTTTATCCACTGGTCAAGATAAAATAGGAAACATTTATAGCTGATTGGTTTATAGATCTTATTTTTATAAACTCATATATAGAAATAGAAGATTGAAGAGGCATGACCATCTGTCTTTCTCAGATGGTATTTTGCAATGCAGATAGATCTAGAAAAAAAACAACCAAAACAAATAATAAATAAAAAAAAAAAAAGCCACAGTTCTCTGGACAATCTGTTGGTGTTTCATACAATGCCTTGTGCAACTTCCTGGTTAGACATTAATTTCACCTGTGGAGGGCTCCTTAATAATATTTAAAGGCAAAAAATATTATGCTAGTAGGAAAATAAGATCATATTAGTTATTCTTATTTTATCTACAAAGGTATTGTCTTGGCTCTGGCATTTCAGCATCCTCCCTCCTGTACAGCTGAAATTCAAAATCCAAGAAGGTTTAAGCAGATTGAGTACATGCCTAAAGTTATACTGTGTTTGAGCTTCATGCTGCATCAGTGCTATCATTCCTAGAATTATTAGTTTACTTGGTAAAGCTGTATTCCTCGTGACAGGCTTTTTTCTTGTCACATGCAACTAAAACCATTGCTTTAATACTTTCTGTAGGGAGGCAGGGATAAGACAGGGTTAACTTCAGTAAATATAAGAAATCCCTGTAAATAACTCAAAGATTAGGTTTCTATCTAAAAAGTGAACTTTGTGTTCCAACCTGTAAATATCAAGTACTGATCTAATTCAAGTAACTCTATAACAAAACTAATGTGGTTGGGTTTTTTTCTTTCCATATTCTGATTTTTGAGCAAGATATTTTTACCTAATGCCTCATCACAGGAGGATTTCTGGATTTTTTCAATGAAAGTACCTCTGTGCCTAGTGGAATACTTGTGCAGTGGGTAAGTGGCAGGAGGAAGTAATTGGAGGGGGGGGAGGGACTATATGAAAGTCAAAAGATGAAAGTGTTATGACACTTAAGCAAGCTCAGATAAAATACTTGAGAAAACTCAATTTTAGCTCCTGTGATATGTAGACTAAAGTTGACTATAACTTTCATTCAGTCAGAATGATAAGTCTTTGGCTACAAACTCTCTCTCTACACTTTATTCTTCTCCATCTGTTCAATCCAGTGTCACTCTCAGCAGCTTCCTTCCTATATTTCCTTCACAGAAACTTCCCTCCCACAATTCCAGAATGGATTAATATATTGCAACTACAATGAGCACCCACTAGCTGTTTTCTGTACCATTCTCTTTGTTTTGTGTTGAGCCATCTGTTGTCCTGAGAATGCAAGTCCTTTGGAGTAAAGCATTCATTAGTTATTGAGCCCTGATTTCTGAGCAGAATTTTCACTTCAAGCACCACAGGCATTGTTACATTTAGAGTTTGTAGAAGTCAGAACAGAACTTCATAAATAAGTTCATCTAATACCTATGGGAGTGATGGTGTACATGATTATCTCTGCTATCACGTGCAGTTTGAATGAATCTTCCGTATCTCTCTTCAATTTCTACAGTACAAAGTACTTCACCTCACAATATATCATCAGACAAAGGCTACTATTGATTCTGGAAGTCACATTCTTGAAAGGGGCAGAAAAGCTGTGCACCACTTTCTTTTCTTTCCATTCCAAGCACCCATTGTTGTTGCAAAACAGAGGAGACTTCAGATATTTACTGCCTACTGTGCATAAACTCAGAATAGGCGACACAATTCTTAGTCGTCTCTCAGATAGTGAAGTAAGGCTTCCAAGAGTGAACTCATTTGTCTGAGTGCTCATTTCACTTTCTCCGGGCACATATCAAGATTAAGTAGGAAATCACTGTATCTTTATGTGCTTTTACAAAGAATGAACACAGACTTAAAATGACAACAAAATTCTAAATTGATATTCTCAGTGCAATGCTGTCAATACAAAAGCAACTCAATTTTTATACACTCAAAAGAAAAACAGAATAGCAAATTGGAATACTAAAGTAGGCGGCATAATCTAACACAGCACCAAGCTCAAAAAGCATACTTTGATCTTGATCAAAGGTAGAGAAACTGGATGGGTACCTATCTTCACATCACCTACAGTGTTTCTCCTGTAGTATCAGATAGCAACTGCTGACTTCACAATGGTGTGTATCAGTTACACTGAAGTCAGTGAAATTACTCATGTGAGTAGTATCACCAGTGACAGAAAGACAATCATAATCTGACATTTAGTGAATATCTTCTACCACTGTCCTGCAGTCCCAGGTGTAAGCTGTTCGCAAGGACACCTGAGTCAAGTTCCAAGGTACTTTGTTACCTCAGCAAAAGCTAGTTCAGGCAAAATGTAGAGATTTTTAAAGAAACAGCCACCTCAGAAAACAAAAAACCAAAACAAAACAAAACAAATTTAAAAAAAAAAAAAAAAAAGGGAAAAAAAAACCCCAGTGCTGAAAAGTAGACAACCCTGGATGTAGGTGAGGGCTGTTACTATGGCATGTTATGATTATTATATATTTTTCAGGGTCTGTGTGAAGAGGATAGGAGAGGCAAAAGCTGGCACAGATTTTAGATTACTATGAAAACAGAGATCCAATAGGACTTGATTAAAACTGTCAGATATGAAACACATGAATTATATAGTTCATGCAAAACATATGTATTGTTCATTATTTGCTCAAGCTCTGGTTTTCTAAACCCTAAAAAGACACCCTGTAATTTCTCACTATTCAATTTGGTATGAGTTAAACACTTTGGCTAAACATATATCCAATAAAACACTTCTGAAAATGATCACCTTCTTTAAAAAAAAATAAATTTTGCCACTAACAGTTAGTCAACCATAAACACCTTCCATAAGTGTTGTTCAGCTTCCTCTCACAATCTCTTCACCAGAAAATTGAACAATATCCTATAAAGTCAAATAGATTCAAGCTACAGAAAACTGTGTTTAACAGACAAGATTCAAGGATCTCTAGGTAGATCTAGTACTACTAGATCTCTAGATCTAGTATGGCTCTTACTTAGACAAGTGGTCTGCAGCACAGTGGACCCAAAACAATATTCCTGAAAAAAATAAAGTGTTTCTTTCTGAATGTATATTATATAAATCTATGTTTCCAACATATTTGTGAAAAACAAAAGCATGACAACAGTTTTAGGCCACATTTTCCATGGACATGTCACAGCAGTGACATTTGGAGAGATTATCCAATTAATGCTACGGACTCAATCCTTCCATGCCTTGGGCATAAGGACTAGCTGTATGGAGCTACATAAATTAATGACCACACCTTCATGCCTAACATTGCTTTGAGATGCTGGGTTCCCCACTCACTGTCATTTCATTGCACATGTCTTAAGAGTCTAATTTATTTTCTCTCTTAGATTTCTATTCTCTCATGATTGGTCAACAGAATCTCAGAACTCATAATGCTGTCTGCCAGAGATATGTGAATAGAGAAAATAATACTGCAATCTTAAAATTTGATAATTATGTAGTTCCAGAAATAGGATCAAATTTCATTAAATGAATTGAACTCCTTGTGTCGCAAAAGGTATGAAAGCAATTGGTACATAAGGAATGCTTTACCTGAAACTTCTTTCCTTTCCTTTCCTTTCCTTTCCTTTCCTTTCCTTTCCTTTCCTTTCCTTTCCTTTCCTTTCCTTTCCTTTCCTTTCCTTTCCTTTCCTTTCCTTTCCTTTCCTTTCCTTTCCTTTCCTTTCCTTTCCTTTCCTTTCCTTTCCTTTCCTTTCCTTTCCTTTCTCTTTCCTTTCCTTTCCTTTCCTTTCCTTTCCTTTCCTTTCCTTTCCTTTCCTTTCCTTTCCTTTCCTTTCCTTTCCTTTCCTTTCCTTTCCTTTCCTTTCCTTTCTTTCCTTTCCTTTCCTTTCCTTTCCTTTCCTTTCCTTTTCCTTTCCTTTCTTCACATGTGAGCCTTGGCCTTGCACAGCCACAGTTCAGGAAGCAAAAATATTAAAACAAAGACAGGTCTCCAAAGTTTATATAAAAGCACACCACATATCATTTTTAAGCACAATGTTGGGGAGGTCCTTGCAAATGTTATCTAACGTCGTATTTATGAAGACTCAGGTTTGGAATATCTGTTGATGAGTTGAGTTTTATTGTGCTTACCTCTTTCTATAATCCCATCCAACTACACCATAAAATGATAATATAAAGGAGATCTTGGTCTTTCCAGAGTGAAAAGGTTTTTCGAGAGTGTAACAATAACAAACACTACAAGCTGAGGATGGTTTTAGATGTTTGCTTCAGTGCCCTTGCAGGTTTACTCACAAAGCCTTGAATGTCTTCTCTGTCAAAACAGTAAAACAAGGCCCTATGTATGTTTATCTCCCTACTATTAATTAGGGGCTGCAGGTTACTCCTTGGACACTGAGCTTTAATACACACTTGAGTTCTCTAATATCTTAGGAAATATATCTATACTGCTCAGATGTGTATGTATTATTTGCAAATACACAATAGTTTTTGGCTTGTTCCCAAGCCCACTAAAGTTTACTGTAGCTTATTCTACTGAGCTTAGTTTTCTAGTTTCAGTAGAAGGCATTGTTCAATGTGTATATATGGTACCTAGGAGAAATCTCTCAGATAAAATGCTTCATCTGCAGGAATTTGTCCTAGTAATAAATTTTTACTTCATTCACCAAATTAGGAAATTGCTTACATTACATTCATTTATAGCAAACCTAATTTTAAATACAATTTATTGAACAGTGATATTTTCCTCAGTTTCAGATATAATGTAAAAGTCTTCAGGAGAGACACCATGTCAAACTCAGCCTTTCTATACTTTGAAACAATAGATCTTCTGTGTAATATCCTACTATAAAGATTCTGTAACAGCAATCAGCAATTTGGAGTTTCAGCTACCAGGTGTTTTGTGTGCCAAATATATCAGATCTTTAAACAAACATCGAAAGATGACACCTTTTCAAGTCCCTCTGCTCCTTTTATAGCCTATCTAGTGAAGGAGTGTTTAACAGAGCAATGGCTTGTACACTAGGAATGAGGAGTTTAATGGTTCATACATACTTTATTTGAAAAATATCAATAACCATTCACAAGTCTCTTCTTGCATAAACTACATGAAAATCCCTATGTAAATGGTGCATAGCTTCTTTATGATTCATGCTATGAGTTTCTTGGTGTGGGTTTGTTGGGGTTTTGGGGTTTTTTTTCAGTGTTAAATCGCTTTTAAAAGTGTGGTTTTATCTGCCAAGCTTAAGGTAAATTTCCATTGATGATTAAATACATTTATTACCCTACAATCTTCTTCCATTACATGAATAGGATGGTTGGAACACTCTATTTCCCCTTGTTATTAAATGTCAAAATGGTCCTACTGAAGTACTCAATAATATCTGTTTGGTAGCTTGGCAGTCTAGTTCGTTCAACCAAATCAGAAGCCAAACCCTAAATTGTATTATAAAAGCCTTGACTGCTACTTCATGGCATTTAACCATGCAAAAAACTTTTACAGAGACTGAGAATGTTAATTTTGAGGTGTTCCCTTAGTGGACACCTGTAGATTTAATGATGTTAAGCTATGACCAAGAGGAGTACAGTCTACAAACTACACAGCGCTAAATTCAATGTGCAGTTTGGAATTTTATCTAACAGTATCTAGATAACTGTCCTCCAGCTATCCATTCAGGAAAACATTTCTACTTTGTATATCAAGCTAGCAACGGTAGATCAATGTGCGAAAGGTCTGAAGTATTCTCTGTTCATGAACCATCATGTAAGAGATTTCGCCTGCATAGACAGTATGTTAATGAGGACCAATACCTGTGCACTGGGCTTGTGTGGTGAGGTTTTGGTAGTAGGGAGGCAGGGGCTACAGGTGTGTCCTCTATGAGAAGCTGCTGAAAGCCTCCCCTGTGTCTGATAGAACCAATGCCAGACGGCTCCAAGACAGACATACCGTTGGACAATGCCAAGCCCATCAGTGACAGTGGTAGTGCCTCTGTGATAACATACTTAAGAAGGGAAAAAGTACTGGGAAGAGAAATTGCAGCAGAGAGGGAGAGGGAGATACGAGAGGTACAACTGCAGTCACCAAGGTGAGTGGAGAAGGAGGGAGAAGAGGTGCTTCAAGTGCCAGAGCAGAGATTCCTTGGCAGCCCGTGGTGCAGACCATGGTGATGTCAGCTGTGCTCCTGCAGCCATGGAGGGTAATGGTGGAGCACAGACCTGCCTGCAGCCTGGGAGGGACCCCACATCAGAGCAGGTGAATGCCCAAAGGAGGCTGTGACCCCGTGGGAAGCTTGTGATGGAGCAGGCTCCTGGCAGGACCTGTGGAGAGAGGAGTCCTCAGTGGAGCAGGTTTGCTGACAGGACTTGTGATCCCATGGGGGACTCACACTGACTCAGGCTGCTTCTGAAGGACTGCACCCACTGGAAAGGACCCACACTGGAGCAGTTCATGAAGAACTGTAGCCCATGGGTAAGACTCATGTTAGAGCAAGGGAAGAGTATGAGGAGTCCTCCCACTGAGGAAGAGGGATTGGCAGAAATGTTATTAACTGACCACAACCCCCATTCCCTGTCCCCCTGTGCCGCTCCAGGGAAGGAGGTAGAGAAAACAGGAGTGAGGTGGAGCCTGGGAAGAAGGCAGGGGTGGGGGCAAGGTGTTTTAGTTCTCTTCCTCTCTGATTTGTTTGGCAATAAATAATTAAATTTCCCCAAGTCAAGTCTCTTTTTTCCGTGACAGTAACTGGTGAGTGATCTCTCCTTGCCCTTACCTCAACCCACAAGTTTTTTGTTACATTTTCTCTCCCCTGCCCAGCTGAAGAGGGCGGTGATAGAGCATCTTTGGTGGGCATCTGGCCTCCAGCCAGGGTCAACCCACAACATTTTGTTTAATGCCTTAGTGTAGATTAGGGTTTTCTAGAATGAGATTTACCCTATGGTTTCCCAGTAAAACACCTGGAAACTAGACTTCTTGAATGAAAAGAAACATTGATTTTTGTGTGTGTATTTTTTGCTTTTCTTAATTTGTTTGTTTCTTTTGTTACTTTTGCTGCATAGATAATTCAGGAGATAAACATTGTAACACAAACACTGAACACGAATAACAGAGAGAAGTGCTACCAAATAATTATCTTTCCTGGTGGGAAGGAAGTTCTTAATATCCCTTTTCCACTACAGTTGCCTGACACATTTCCAGTTACATATCTATCAACTTATTTCAGTGTTATTGGAGTTAGGCTAAATTCTCACATCCCATGGTCCAACCTCTGATTCGACACAGGAAGGTGACCTGTGAAGTTTTGTCATTCTATTGGGAAGGGGAGTAATCTCAATGCTGAAACTCTTCTTCAAAAATATCAAAATGTTAGGTGAATTTCAGATTAGGTTTTGGGGTCTTTTTTCAACTCACATATGTCAAACAACTGAAAATACTTTTAGATTAAAATCTGGTTTTAATTTCTTTACTTTCTTTATGAAAGTTTGGGGCATTCAGCTCCAGGAACCTAATTTATAAAAATGTTTTGTTATAGGATAGAATGTGTGCTTTTGCACAGTAGAGATATTTTTTCTTCCAAATTATAATTAGGAAGGGTGTGGTCTCAGAAAAGTGTTAAATTTTTGCCCACTCATGTCTACTTCTATGTAATGTGAAATGTTACCCGATATTGTCCCAAGAAGCTTAGGAACAGAGGGTTCGATTGAAGATTTAATAAAATTAACACTACTTTCTTATTTTCCTCTTTTCTTCTTAATCTTCTCTTCAAGATGAAACTCATCAGCACTTGACAAAAACTGCAAATAACAGCCAGATGCAGGAGCTGGTTTTATCTTTTTATGCAAGTATGTGGTGCTAATTAGTGCAAATTGATTAAACTTTAATTGCCTGATCCATGGCTAATTAATATTTATAAGATGAATGAGCAAGAAAACCAGACATTTATTAAAACACTTTAATGATTTTTCATATGTTTTGACAAAGCAAAGCAAATAGATGTTATGAGTTTAGATGTGCCAGACATAAGTACAGTATTTCTTACGTCTTCTGACTATCAGCATCAGAAAACTAATCATTTTCCATCACAACCTACATACAAAAGTACTTTTTCTCTTCCCCACAGACATTACTGGTACAATTTTCAAGTTTGTGCTTTATAATGCCTTTTGTTGATCAACAGAATAACATAGCACTATCACGCCTCATGAAAGCAAACACAACTACATCAGAGAGGATCTGTGCATGAGTATTTTCCTTAAAATGGGATAAACTGAAATGAACAGATTTGTTTTTTTAACAATATCTCTACCTCAGTTAAAAAATATTAAGTTAACACCAGTCTAACAATATGGTGCTATGGCTATCAACCAATTACTTCTTGCACTTCTCTAAAAGCTCATCTCTTGTTAACATGTAATCTATTCAAATACTCCTTTACTAATGATAACCCCAGTGCTTTAAAAACACAGTGTGATAAAAAGAAAAAAATTTGTCTCACTATGATAGTGTATACTAAAAATATTTTAAAGCCATTTGCAGCTTTTTTTTTCTTAGCCCAGTGGGAAGATCCATTATTTGGAGGTAACCCATTTCTAACCAGGCCTTCATTTCAGGAAATATGTCCTCATGTCACCTTCACTCAACATTCCTACGTTCTTTGCCTTCCAACCAGTCTATAGTCTAATATAGAAGTAATTGGGGTGCAGATAAAGGGTCTTTAACCTTCATAATACATCTAGTTACATATTTTCTAGTAAATAAAATAGCAAAATTAATATATTTCTAGTTTTGGCCCCATTATTCATACAGTTTTATTTTTACTGTTGTCCCCAACAAAGCTTCAGCACAAATGTTCTAGATTTGGTCCAGATATGGTTGAATTGTTAGAGTCTAGAAATGTAGACTGTTAGGATTCAGATTTTATATTCCTTGATATAAACAACATTTGGGCACGTGAGCATCAGCAAAAATGTGTGCTACCTCTGGAAATCTAGTCAGAGTAATCTCTTTTATGCTTTATTTGGTAGTGTAGATGTCACCTTTACATCTCCAAATAATATAATCAGGCTTGGTAAGTATCAGTTCCTGATGGAACCTTTGGGCTACCTTTCATCTAGCAAATAAAATGATATTGTTTCTCTTTGCATAAGGAGATGAGCTAAATTAATTGACATTGCTAAATAAAAAGGGGCGATCACTGACCACAGCACCATGTGGTGTAAACTGGCTTGCATCCACACTGCTAAAAACTGTTCCCATCTGTAGCATGTCTAGTTGATGTGTGCAAAATAGTGACAAGGAGAATAGTTAAGTAGTTAAACAGATGCTAACTTCTCTTTCCCTAGTCCCCTTTCAGCAGATTAGATATACTCAAGAAACCTCAGCAACTTTAAGACCAGGTCACCTCTGACATTCCTATATAGTGAAAGCTTTTAATTATTAAACCTGCTGATGAAATTCTCTTGATTTTCATTTTGCATTTTCTTTTTGTCTTTTTTTACACAAGCTAACATAATGAAACAATTAATTTTGTTTTAATAAGTGGTCCCCAAGTAAATACATTTTAGGCAATGATTGTATGTTAAAAACACTGAACTGAAAATCTTTCTATACTTTCTGCAGGCAATAAACAACCCATTTCAGATAATACTGTTTTGAAGCCCTTCTGCCCACACACACACGCCCACACACACACATTTTTGATCCACCAGAAATGTTTTGTAGTGAAAATTTTAGTAAAGCACCCCTACTATGATCCAATTAGGCACTGCAAAAGAACCCAGCCACACAAATATAAAAAAGTAATCCTTTTAGAAAATAAAAATCACCTAGTTACTAAGTGATTTGCCATCGCAGATAGATCAGATTTTAACTTTCACATTCAGAAACATTTTATAAATAAATATGTCTAAGCATTAGAGAAAGCAGTTTAAATGAATGCATAAATATACTAGCCTATAGAGTAGTAACCACAGAGAACTTGAAGGTGAAAAAGATAATTCATTTACCTTTTACACACAGAATTTAGAAGGTTTCTGCAGAACTCAATTACAGATATTACCTACTATAATCTCTTATTAAGAATTTGAACTACACAACAGATAAAATTTTCTGAGGCACATATAAATAAGTGTAGACATATTCTAGGTCTATGTGTAAAGAAGGAATTACAGAATGGTTGAGGTTGAAGGGGGCCTCAGGAGGTTTTCTGGTTCAACCCCACTGCTTAATCTGGTCCACCTAGAGCCGGTTGCCCAGGACCATGTCCAGCACAAGACTACATCCGATAAAGAACTAAATAGACACATACAGAGATGTGGAATTGTTCTGACTGTATTTCAAGTCAAATGACTATAATTCAATTAGCTAAGATAAGTGACATTTGAAGTGTGCTAGTGTATCCAAGATATTTGTGTGCAATGACACAATATCTGTTGAGACCGGTAAACTTTTGAAAGGCAGGAGGACAAAGACATCTGAAACAGCCCTAGATACTAAATTCACGTAACACACTCTCCTTGACTCTTTCTAAACCACTCAAGCTGAACAGTTCCCAAACGATAAATATCCCAGTTTATGTTCTCTTCCTACCCTGGTTAACATTAACAAACAAACAAATCAAATCAAAACCAAACAAAACAAAAAAACACAAAACAAAACAAAACAACCACACAACAGAATTTGCTCAGGCACTTCCCTTATGGGTGGATTCAGCCCTGAATTCTGATTGAACAGAATTTTCTATGTGAAGCCGTGAGCCAGATACCTAAGATGAAAAGATATAGTTGAGATGTGGCTGTGCTCTCTGCTCTCCTTTTTTATAAGCTGGTTCTACTTGTCACATGTACAGGAGTTTTTCTTAAGAAAAAAGGTACCAACATATCTCCCAGTGTATGTAAAGAGACAAAACTTTTTTTGCCCTAACTTTCTTCCCCAGTGATACTTTAACTCTCTGTCCACTGACTATAGAGGAGACTTGGGTGTTTTTAATTACTTTACTGAGGTTCAGTGTCCAAAGGAGGTCTTTGCATAGAGTTCAACAATCTGAATTTAGCTCCAGCTTTTAGACTATAAGCTATCTAGAGACAGCATTTTTTTTTTTAATTATTCTTTTTTTTTTTGCAGTGAAATACTTGCCCATTGTTGAACATTTTACGGGCTATCGTCATCATTTGAATGCAGTGTTCAGGAAGCCCTGGCAATCTCAAGAGATAACATGAGACATTCAGTAAGTCTCTTCACTTCTCAGATTCGTTAAGAACTTTACACCAACGGTTACTTCAGCTGTTATTTTGTTCTGATCTTAACACCTTAACTAGACCCTGCACAACCAAGTGCTATAGAATGCATAATTTCAGATTCTATGATAAAGTTATGTTTTACAAAATGTATTATGAAGCATTCATTTTTTAATGGAGTGAATGGGAGGGCTGGGATTGGGAGTGTTGTTATTTCTTGTTTTGTTTTGAGATTTTTTTCTTACAGAAATCTGATAATAGAAACTAATGGATATGTAAGAATTTGTAGATTAGGTTGTTTTTAATGAAGTTAGAGAACAAAATTCACTATATAAATCTGGGGCCTGTTGCATCACCTAGTCATAGTTGGCATACTTAGAAATGAAAGTGGCCAAGTGTCTGACATCCATAAAAGCAATAATTTGGAAAAGATCATTTTCAGCAGTGTGTACAGTGTCAAAGGCTTAGTTTATGTACTCAGACAATGAAACTTCACTTGATTAAAATAATGTGTCAATCTGGAATCTGATGTATCTGTCACTGAGCTCCATGTATGCACTTAGATAGTCAATAACATGTTTTACTTGAATTTTCTCAGAACATTTTTGGATACTGTTCCGTGACAAACAAAGCTTTTCTACTTGTTCAGCTGCAATTAAACATCTAGAGTATTCTTTGTTATTGTTTTAAATTCTATTCTGACTCTCTCAGTTATTCTTACTCGTGTCATCACAATGGGGTAGATAAAGTCTCTAAAAGTGTCTCATAAAAGTGTCTCATTAAAATCTCTCATAATTACAAATTTAAAATAATCCCCAGTATAATCTAGATTCCCTTAACAGTAAAATATGAAACCTTTATAAATATCTTCAGGAAATCAAAGAGAAAATATTAATCATGAATGAGAAATAGGAAGGAGAAAGGAAAAAAAGAAAGAAGTGATTCTGAACAAATGTATCAGTTACAAGACCTCAGAATCTTATCACAGTTTTTGAAAGAAGTTAATATTTCCAGAGGATGACTATTACAAAGGAAGGAGAAAATGTACTCCTGGAAGTGACTCTTCTTTCAGGCAACACCATCCAAAGTCAAAGTAGTAAAAATGAGTTCAAGATTTTTATTAGCATTCTAAATCACTTGCTTTGTAATAAATAAATATTATTAAGAAAATTAACAGAGGATTTTAAAAGATCCTAAAATTAAAGGATCGAGTCTGTTCTCAAACTTGTATAAAACCTAGAATAATTCCAATGCAGTGTCTTGTACATGGAAATACTGATTTTGCCAGTACATTGACAGTTTTTAATGCAACATACAATAAATGGCATTACACATCTGTGTTTCTGAAGGAAGAATTGAACATAATTCTTCTGGGGAATGAGCAGCTGAGCATTTAATTTTTGTTTGTTTGTTTGTTTCTCATTTCAAGTAATAGGCATTTTCTTCTCTTAAAACAGACTGTTGCATCATCTGAATATAAGGGCTAGAAATCAGTTGCAAATGTACTTCAGGAACACTGTTGTTCAGCAGCTGAACAACATGGTATCAATAGCCTAGTTCGGTACCATGACAATCTCTTCCCTTAGCTATTGGTACAATGTCTCCAAAAGAGCTTCAAGTCTTTTGTTTAGTCAATTTGTTATACAGATGTGAAGTGCAACAGACAACATGGAAAAGAAGTATTTTAAAATATAAAATAAGTGCATACACATACATACACATATATACACACACACATAGTGTGTGTGATTGTATGTATGTATTTGGAAGTCCATTAAGTTTTGAGGTTTTTCAGTAACTGAGGAAATGTGGATGTCATTCTTGACATCTTCTAAATGGCATTCTTATCATTCTTCTAAAAGGAAACAAACTGGAGCAGTCCAAAGCAGGTTGAGTGAATGATCTAACATTATGGCCTTATTTCACATAGCAACATCAAAATACCAGAGATAATGAGACACATAATGTGGAAATATGTCTCTAAGAAATTTTCTAAAATTTGCAGAAATTGAATTTTCGAAGTATTGAACGGGTTGAATTGAGGTTTAGACAAATTGAATCCAAAATTGTACCATTATAATTTTTTTTCCCCAGTTTTCCACTTATCTTCTTCATGAAGAAGCAAAAATTATACTCTTCTTACCTTCACTGTTTTTTTCTGCTGCATATTTTACCAGTAGCAAACTCACTGTAGTTAATTTTCCATCTACAACACTAGAATTACTACAGCAGACAAGTGCCCAAAAATAACATTTTGACTAGTTGCTTTCAAATACTGATGTATTTGATGTTTATTTTGCAACAATTTTGAGATAAAATTTCTTTTGAAAAATTAGTACTGTGGTAGAATCAGCTATTCTGTAAGGAAGTCCTGGTTTAATTATTTTTTTCTTGACATTTGTTAAATTAGCTAAAATCATAATGAAATAAATGGCATAAACTCCTGTAACTAATGAATAGAGCTATCCTTCTTTATGCTGGATGACATATATCCTAAATGCTATTAGTGTCCACAAACATCAGACTTATTTTCTTGAAAGACTCTTCAAATATATTCTTGCCTTCAATGATCATTTCTAACCGTTTCATTAACTGCAACAGTATATCCACACATTCAAATGTAATTAGACCATTCTTAATTCTATGGAGTTGTCACATAGTCTATAAATAAGCCTACTTTATATGCCTAAACTTAGGCAGACAGAATAACTTTTCATGAAGAAAAGGGTAGGCATTTAATTCAAGAGCACTTTAAGAAGCACCTTAAATATAAGTGAAATTTGCATCCTCAAAGAGGTACTTACATTTTGTGTAGTGTATGGACCCTAGAATATACCATCATCTCATACATTCTGGTTTATCTCACTGGCAGTGTTTCTTGTTTGCTTCAGAATGCAGCTGGTGAGCAAATTAACATGTAGAGAGGAGGGACACTGGGATGAACCACAGGCAGAACCAGACCTCAAACTTCTAAAAGAATCCTTAATACCTAGAGTGCTTAATTCAAAACTGTTCCACAGGTAACTCAATTACTGTGTTAAGCGAGTCTGCCACTAGAACAATGAGAAAATGTACCTGAGCTATTTATGTAGTAGCATATTTGTACTGAACACAGTAAAATTAACTGACTGTAGGTGTTTGGGGTTTTGTTGGGGTTTTTTATTATTGTTTTAAAGAAATAGAATCACAAATACTAACCAAATTTTAGAATACATTTTCAGGCTTTGAAAAACAGCTATCACTTTGGCTACACTGAATCAATTCATTTTTCTCAGAGATGTAACAATTAAATAGATCTATGAAGAACTGAGTATGAGGCCCTTGAGGTCATACTGGACGTGTTTTCTCAGTTTGCTCATGCTGAGCTAAAAAGCTGTTGTCTAAAGCAGTAGCAGCAGAAATAAAATGCATTAAAAAAAAAAAAAAAAAAACAAAAAAAAAACCAAATAACAACCACCAACAAACCAGGCTCCTGTGAATTTATGAGGAGTGCATCACAAAGACAAATATTTCAGCCATGCAATTCCATTCGGCCTTTTCAGCTGTGTGTCCATAGCAAGTCAACGGCTAAATTGAAAAATCAATTCCAATTTAAATTATTGGAATAAAGAACACCAGGAGTCAGAGATAAAATGGCTTTGTTCTCTGAGATCCTTTTTAATTGGAAAGTTATTTCTTCAGGGTATTCTAATGGTTCTGAGGAAAGATTGCAAAACAAAGTTGATCGGCTAGGGAAGGTTAATAGCTAATGTGCTTTTCTTGCTGCACAGCAGTCTCCTGTCTTTATGACAGCCTCCATCATATGTGAAAGAGCCTCGATTCTAAATCATTTGATACACGTGACTGTAGTGTCTCACTCAGTCTCCTAAAGAAATCATATTATGGATGTTACTCTGACATATTCATAGCACTCTGACTGGCATTCTGACCAGAATTTCTTTGCTTACATATGGTCGTTTGCTTAAATCTTCCATGATGCTGAGTGGTTTTGCTGAAAATTAATAAGATTTTATAAATATCAGGGATATTTTAACTAAAACACTGATAGCCCTACATACACTTACACAATTTTGCTTGTATTTCAAGACTACAGAAACAATAATTCAGGTGGACAATCAGCAACTACAGCAAGAAAAACTGAAAGGAAACTGATTACAGAGAGGAAACGAGATTATGTTGACATAAGACAGAGTGAAAAAGGAAAGACAAGACATTGCTGGAAAGAAAAAAACATTAATAAACAATCATTACGTTTAAACTAAAGCAGAGCAGAAAGAAAAGCCTTGCTCCTCATATAAGTCTCATAACAAACACCTAGAAATATCATGGATTAGTTATAACATCACAGCAACCTTTGCTCTGTTAGCAGGAAACTGTTTAGGGCAGCTGTAGATTAGAAGCTTTAAATGGGCATTTAATTTGAAATTAATAAAACAGTTATGGTATGTGTTAAGAAAAGTTACTGAGGTTTGCTTAGTATATTTAATTAGTGTAAAAGAGATAAATCTAGTTGCCATGTAATGAACTGAGAACTGCAGATACAGTAAATGTGTACTTACGTTCCTATTATTAATGCATTAAACTTGTAAGAATGTTTAGGAATTTAATTAGCATTTAATAAGATAGCTATAGCAAATTACAGTAGTTAGATGTTAAACGTAAATTAATATTTTTAGTATTTAATTGATATTAACTAATTAATTACTGTTTATTACATGGCAACTAGATTTATCTTTTATAGAGTTATTAAATCTAAATTAAAAGTTCTATTTTAAGTGGCCTCTACTCAATTAAAATATATAGTCTCTGGGATTATCAGGGTTTACCTTCATGCAAGAATTGGGTGAGCTTGGGGTATTAAATCTGAAACATAAATTATATAGCATATAAGGAGATTAAGTATCTTCACACAGGAGAAATATTATTCATGTGGATAATCCCAAATAAATGAAATTACTCAACTGAGTAGAGTCCTTTTCTGAAACTATTCCCTCAATTAGGCAACAGAAAGGAAGAAGTTTGCAAAAACATAAAAAGATTGTTTTGGAATATCAAAAAAAAGTTTTCTCATCCCATGTGAGACTAACTTTCCAGCAGTTCAATGACATGTTAGAGGAGGAGATAAACAATCAGATTTCCGAAGACCCTATATATGAGATAATTCCTTTAAAAGAATCTCACCACAGACAATAAATTATGGGGTTTGGATTTTGAATACTTTGGAATTTCTAGCCTTTACTTAAATAGGAGTTGCACTGCTCTGCATCCACAATTGCACCTTATACTGATAATTTAAGCTATGTAATGCTGGTGCTATGAAATAGTTTATATGCCAGTAATGACAAGAGCTTATAAGACTTATTTCTGAGAGGAAAGCAATTTTACAAAAGCAAAAGAGAATATGTGTTAAATCATTTAATCCACCGGTATGCCAAACTAGAAGTTGCTGTGAGCTCCTGGGGATGTATTTCAATAAAAGTCGAAGGTACCTAAAGCATGAATAAGAGGAGTTCAGATATGATCTTAAACTCACCATGTGAACCCCTTTGTGAATTGAAAATCCTACAGGTGCTCACCTAGACATGGACATATGCAGAGCTTTGTCATATGGGAAATGACACGTGGTCATTTGTCTAGCACATGAGGCTGACTAGGGTGCCCCAGCTGAAGCCCACACTGGGTCTAGTGCAACAGCTGTGGTCTAAGAACACCTAAAATGGGAGAAGCATTAGGACTTTCAGGAAACTCACTTCAGCTCCTGAGCTTTATGTTCTTCAGCTGTGAAAGGAGGAATATATTTGATTACACTTGTGGAATAGTCTTCTGTTTACAAAAAATTATTTGTACACCCTAATTTATCTGCAAATTCTGCAAAGCCTTGTATATTTTATTACCTGTTATTTTATTATGTCCTTCCAGATAATGAATAAAGATATCAAAATCAGACTAAAGATAGACCTCTGTGAGGTTTCTAAATCTTAGGGATTGTAGAGAGGTGCAAAAATGTTATATTCTGATTATTTTAATTTTTTTTACATTTATTGCTGTCTGGATCCTTCTTTTAATCTTTAAGAATTTTACTGTAAAGCTACTTCAGCCTTTTATAATTTCTTTCATTTTACCTTGTCATTAGAACAATACTTTCTTGTACTTTAATCTCAGTACTTTTTATATGTCAGTGTCTCCTCTACAGTCATATTTAAGTAGTAATTCTTATTGCCATTATCTCAGTATAAATAAAAACCTGATCTAGTCAACTCATCAGCAAAACCCAAATGGATTTGAGTAGGCCAAGGATTTTGACTGTTCCTTAATTCTGCACTATTCTTAATTCTCTATTACTGTAATTGAATGCACTTATACTACTGTTTTTTACAACTCACTTCATAATCCTCTTACTTTACATTCAAGTATCAGAATAAGTAGTGTTTTCATAATCTTTTCTATCAATACTTCCTTAATGACAAAGGGTCTATTTCCTAGGTAACCCTTCTGTCTGGATCATGACACTGTCCTCTAGATGTCAAACTCAGGAATGTCTTTGGTGATTCATGGCTGGATGTACTTGTCACCCACCAGATGGCTGCATAGTTAAAGTTTCCCAAGAGGATAGCCCCTTAAGATTTCAACTCCATGATAGTTGGTCCAGGAATTTTTCATACTTGTTCTTATCAAGTCTTCAGGGTCTATAGCAGATGCTGCTTCAGTTTATTTAGTTCAGTGCTACTATACCTCTTCCATTATCTCATTGTCCTAACTGGTTTAGTAAATATTTCAGAGGTATATTTCTAATGCAGAGTAAGCTGAGTTTAAATTATAGGTTGATATATGCACCAGTGTGTAAAAATAACTCTTGTAAACTGAAATTTCTATTCATCCTTTTCATGGAGGATTACATTCTTTTGTAAGGAGAAAAAAAATTAAAAAACACCAACCAAAATAAACACCCACCCCAAAAAAAAAAAAAAGAAACTGAACTTGCTTCTGACAATATTTACACTCTGTCCTTTTTCCTGTTGTGCTTACAATTTTCAAGCATATTTGACACTTATTTTTCCATTTCCCTTCACAACAAAATGGCATCTTAGATTGTTTCTGACATGGTTTTCATAAATTTATACATTTTTACTATATACGTATGTATGAATACACACATACATGTACACATATATTATTTCTCTGTGTGTCTGCTAAGTTCTTTTTTCAAAGACAATTAGATGATTCAGAGGTCATTCAGCCACCGTGTTTATAGAAAGCCACGTTTCCAACCTGGCTGCTTGTAAGGAAGTTGCATGAGTACCCTTATGTTCAGCTACTTTTTCTTCCCCATCAGGGCTGATTAACAAGAGTCCAGACAAAATCTTCTTCTCACAATATTTTTAATGAGATATGACTGTACAAAGCCCTTGTACACCGTATTTAACTTGGGGAGGCAGAAGATGTATGTGCCTGAGGTTACTAAGTGCAGCATCTAATAATTATGTTCCGTGTTGATTGCCCAGTTTAGGATAATATTTATTTGAAGAAGCAAATGTATATATTTTGGTTTTGTTTTAAACTGAAACTTAGAAAACTTTAGGAGATAATGGAAGACCTTAATTGCTTTAAAATACTATTGAACATATTAAAACTGAAACCTGAAAACTTTTAACATGAATTCTTTAAAAGCTTTTTGAATTGTATCATCATCAATTTGCAACACAAGACCTAGAGACAGCAATCCCACCTGAATCATGCTACAGTTAATATGTACTTGCTAATATAATTTATCAAGCATTCTAAATCCCTATGAGACAAATGTACAGCATTCACTCTGAAAAAGTTCAAGAGTTGTAAGTAAAACTGAACGAGTGTATTATAGGCTCTTTCCAGGCAGTGTTTTCCCCTATCTGTCTCCTTAAACCATTTCACACTGAATGGTTCCTGCGTGCTCTGTTGCAGATTTATTCTTCTCTTGATGCATGCATGTAACTCCCCATTAATGTTAGTAGGAATGAGATTTACGTATGTGCACTGAGAAGAGAACAGACCCCATGGTATTTTATTCGCCTATACAGGATTATAGCCTCTGAGGATAGATTTGAGTTTTTTGTTGTTAGCAAAAAAGCAGGTTGACAAGTAGCTTTTTGATTGATAATACACTGGGAGTCATAATTTATATAATCTTACACCTGCTACTGAACATAAAGGTCACTTTAAAGGTGTGAGTTGTGTGTGCTGGGGCAGAGCATAAACTAGAGGGTCAGTTTTCAATGGTTCCTCTACAATGGAGGAACAGACAAAATCTCCTACCAGTGCTGATAAAATAGAAAATATCATAGCAAGCATTGTAATTAAGAGCAAGTTTCCAGAACTTGACATTCTGAGCAAGTGTCATTCCCTAGGTTATTACAGAGGGAATTAGAGTGGCCTTTCACTGTCAAACTGATATATACCATTGGAGCATTGCTGAAGAAAAAGTACCATTCGTGATGTCTTTTCAAGATTTAAACATCTGCTGAATTCCATCTCTTTCTATCATCTTCTGAAAATAGATACACACCTCAAAAGGTCTCTATTTGGGGCACTGAGTGGATTCAATATTTCAGCATTTTTTTTCTTTTTAAAAAATTAGCTCTACTCTATATGTAAGAACTCTCTGATACACAGCATCAGCAGAGCATTCTTAAGGCTTAAATACTTTTGCTGGGGAGACTAGCTTCATGAAATGTATTCCTGTGATAAATCACTGTATACAGTAATTTTTCTAAAGAATCCTGTTCATACATTGGGGAAAAATAAGAGGGGGGGGGGGGGGGGGGGAGCAGGGAAAGTGCTTTTGTGTCTAAAGTAGAAAGATATTTGGGTTTATTCTTGCTTTGCTTCGCTTTGTTTGTTTGTTTTTTCTTTCTAATAGCTTTGCAAATGTGTAAGGAGGTAACAAACGTCTATGCAAAGCATTATTTGTTACTGGGTAGGATCCAAATTATTAACCTCCTTCTAACCTTCATCTCCTGCTGCTACCTAGAAGCAGTAGGAGCTGTACTTTCAGGGTAGGGAGATATTAATCCTTTGAGTTTTTCAGTCAAACTTTACTAGTATGTGTACTAACATGTCCACATTCTGTGGTTCTAATTATTGTGTCTTCACAATTTGTTGTAATTATTAATTATATAACAGATAAGGTTAATTTCACTACAACTTTCATCTAGGAAATATTCCAAAGCCTAAAAAAAAAAAAAAAAAAGCCAGTAAGAGCTTTTTAATTGTCTTTGGGTGCTTTGATCAGCTTTCTCCAATCTCTGAATATGATCCAATCTTGAATGTGTTGGGTGATCTTTACTTCAGTATTGATGATTAGGACTTCCAAACCAATTCAGGTTTTCCAGTCCATGCTGGCAACTATTGAACTCCTCCAGGTGACTGGATGACTGTGGTCTCTATTGATTTGAATCATTTGTGTGGGTCAAGACCAGAGGCTTAGAATTTGGAAGCAATATCTACAACATGGAGTGTTCATTGTCTCCTGTCATGAGAGGAGAATGTATTTCTCTTTTCAGGGTGGGGAAATGGTTACAAGAAATGACTTCTGACATTAATGGAACAGGGAAAAAATTCACTTTCCATGAAAATAACTGCTTTTAGGCCTAGCTTTGTCTTCATAGATCACGATGGTTTACAAATGACCTACAATAAATTAAGTAGACACCTCTGTGATGGGGATGAAAGTCTTGGCAACACTGATTAGTTGTGGCAATTATTTTAGAGATTTATGCAGTGTTTGCCAGAACCTTCTCTGTCTTTACCATTTTATCTGCAGCATCTAGTTATGACAAAGTAAAAAAAAAAAATAACTAAGACCTAAAAAGAATTTTGTAATGTACAAATTATCAGTGATTCTTTAACTAATAAGCAGATGCAAAACACTTTCCTTACAGATTATTTTAATAGTATTTTATAAAGTTTATTTCAGTGTCTTCAAAAGTATCAGTGACTGATATTATAGAGGATTCATGCAGAACCACAAAGGAAGATAAGCTGAAACAGTATGGCAATATCTTTTGTTCATGTGTACATAGTTAATATTTGAATTGATACTAGTCCACTTAGTTTGCCCAAAGATACTTGTCTTTATTCCTGATGTTAATTCAATTAAGTTAAAATCTTGTTAACAGTTTCTCTACATACTGGCAAAAGCTTTTATGTCATAAACAATATTCACCAAAACCAGCCATTTTTCTAACAAACATTGCTGTTCAACATTTTTCATAGGAATTTATATTTTACTCAAATTGACAAAATTGTAATGCTAATAACTGTAACATTAATAATTTTAAATGGTTTTCCATGCAAAATTTCAGATATTACTTTTATCTATCTAAATAAATCTTCATTAATCACTCAATAAAATGGCTAAATAGAGTACTATTTACATGTATTTGTCATTTGGGATGTAAATCCTCTTATAATAGCATTTTTGCCTGCCACTGCATGTTCAGGGGAGGATACAATTGATTCAGGAAGGACCAGAGGGATTTTTCATGGAAGTGCAAATGTAACACCATATTTTATGGCTGAGGATAGTTTATGAGAGAAAGCTTTCTGTTCTTTAGTGTTAGAGGGTGAGAGCCAGTTTTTAACACTAGCACTGCCAATTCTCAGGCTGATGATCCAAACCTTTGTTTATGATGTGAAGTTATAATTCATTATGATAATCTAAAATGAAGAACAACAGCAACAACAAAACTGCTTAGAGAATTGAATAATTACTTCATGTTTTCTGAAAAATAAAAAGTGCTACATTAGCCAAGGTCAAAGTGACATAAATACATCACAGGTCCAACAGTTCAGGGAAGAAAATAACAGTTTAAGGAGATCATGGACTAAGATTTAGCAAATGCTTAATAATTTAAATGTAAAGATTTCTAGCACTGGGTTAATTTTACTTCGAGTTTCATGAAATTTTTGAAAGCATAGCTATATTGTTCTATTGTAACCATAGTGCAAAGCATCTCCCTTGACAAATGTATTTTTTTTTAACTGTCCTAGAAAATACAGCAGTAATTCAACACAGCAGCAGGTATCTGTTTACAGGTAAATAAAATCAGAATTTTCTGCTTATGGGAGCTAAAGAAAAATTTTTTTCATTAACAAAAAATAGTAAACAGTTAATGTAAAATAATATTGACATACTGCAAAAGAACCACAGAACCATTGAGGCTGGAAGGCACCTCCTGTGATTATTTAGTCAAAGTTGCCTGCTCAAACAGTTGGCATGTTACCAAGGACTGTGTCCAGTTGGGTTTTGAATACCTCCAAGGATGGAGACTCCACATCTCAGTGCAACCTATTCCAGTGTTTGACCACTGTCACAGTAAAAAAAAAAAAAAATTCTGTATTCAGGTGGAATTTTATGTGTTGTAATTTGTGCCTATTGCCTCTTGTCCTGTCATTGGCACTACTAAGAAGAGTATGGCTGTCTCTTCTTCAAGACCTTACATCAAGTATTTATATGTATTGATAAAATCTCCTGAACCTTCTTTTCTCCAGGATTAAGAGTTCCAGTTCTTTTCCCCTCACATGACATATGCTCTAGTCCCTTAATCACCTCTGGGGCATTGAGTGGTTTTAATATTTCAGCATTTTTTTGCTTTTTAATTATACTTAATATAAGCATTGTTTAGCAACAACCAAAACATCAGTGTGTCATCACATTATTCATTTTGCTCAATCCTGTATGTCCACGTCTCTCCTGTACTGAGGATCCCAGTACTGGACTTAGCATTTGCGATGTGTCTCACCAGGACTGTGTAGAAGGAAAGGATCATCTCTCTTGACCTATAGAGATGTTTTACCTAATACAGCCCAAGATGTTGTTGGTCTTCATTGCTGCAACATCACTGAACATTTCTGGTTCATGGTCAGCTTGGGGTCCACCAAGATGCCTAGATTCTTCTCTGCAGAGCTGCTTTCCAGCTAGTTTATCCCCAGCATGTACTGGTGTAATGGATTATTCCTCAGGGGCAAGGCTTTGCAGTTCCCTTTTTTGAACTTCATGAGATTCTTGTCTGCCTGATTCTCCAGCATGTCCAGGTGTCTTTGAAAGGCGGCACACCAATGTGGTCTATCAACCACTTCTCCGAGTTTTGATTTGTCTATGAACTTGCTGAGGGTGTACTCTGCCCCATCATCGAAGTCATTAATGAAGAGGTTGAACGATATTGGTCCCAACATCCACCTCCAGGTACAGAAGTAATGACTGGCCGCTATCTAGGCTTTATGCTACTGATTTCAACCCTCTGGGCCCAGCCATTAAGCCACTTTCCAATTCATCTCACTGCCCATACGTCTAACCTGTACCTTGTCAGTTCATCTATGAGGATGTTATGGCGTAACTAACCCTTACTGAAAGCCTCATTAAAGTGAATGTAAGCATCATACCTCATCCCTCTTTTCATTCACCAAGTTACTCACTGCATTTTGGGAGACAATCAGGTTGATTTCCCTTCATAAAGCTATGATGACTCCTCTCAGTCACCTTCTTGTCCTTCCTGTGCCTGGAAGTGGTTTCCAGGATTCTTCCATCACCTTCCCAGGGATTGAGGTGAGGTTGACCAGACTGTCATTACTTATATCTTTCTTCTTGCCCTTCTTGAAGATGGGAATGACATTTAGTTTCTTCCTGTCCTCAGGAACCTTCTCCAGTCTTCCTGACCTTTCAAAGATAATCAAGATTGGCCGTGCGATGACAACAGCCATCTCCCTCAACACTCATGCGTACATGCCATCAGTTTATATTATGTGGCCCTTCATTTCCAGTCACTGAGTTTTAGTTTTGATCCGAGGGACAAATAAGTACCTAAGTACTTCTCAAATATAGCAGGCATGGATCCTGCTACCAACTATGAAAAAAATTACAGACCTGGCAGGAATGTAGTTTGATTCAATACTTGTGTTTATATTTAGCAGTAAACAAAATGATCTGTCTGAAACAAAGGTTAAATCTAGGAAGATCTGAAAACTGCTGATACAGTTTTCTGTGACTTTCAGTCATGAAAGCCTTGACAGTTTTGAAAGGGAAAAGATGGGTTTTATCCCAAGACAAGTACAGTTTGTCTCTGGTACTTACCTAAGTTTTAAGAAATTCATAACATCCAAAGAGATCAGATGTCTCTACCGAATCCCAGTAGTGATGACTTTTTTTTCTTTTCTCATTTATCTTATATCCCGGTTTCAGCTGTGATAGAGTTAATTTTCATCCTAGTAGCTGGTTTAGTGCTGAGTTTTGGATTTAGGATGAGAATAATGTGATAACACACTGATGTTTTGGTTGTTGCTAAACAGCACTTATACAAAGTCAAGGACTTTACAGCTTCCCATGCTCTGCCACCAAGGAGGTGCACCAGAGGCTGGGAGGGATCATAGCTGGGACAGATGACCCAACTTGCCAAAGGGACATTCTGTACCATATGACAGCATGCTCAGTATATAAACTAGCAGTAGTTGGTTGGGGGGCAGTGACCAGTGCTTAGGAAGTGGCTATGCATTGGTCAGCGGGTGCATCACTTGTTTTTTCCTGCATTTTGTTTCTCTCTCTCTTTTTTTGTTTGCTTTTCAATACAATTTTTCGCTATTATTTATTTTATTTTGCTTCAATCATTAAACTGTTCTTGTGTCAACCCACAAGCTTTTTTACTTTTGCCCTTCCAATTCTTGCCCCCATCCCACATGGCAGGTGGGGAGGGTAAGCGAACAGCTGTGTGATGCTTGATTACCAACTGGGGTTAAACCACAACATTTTACCACACACCTCTTTACATATATTTTTGTATATCTAGAATGCTGTCCTCAAATCCTTGTCTCCCTCCAGGTACATCCTAGTATGAGATAAAGTTGTATCAGTTTTAAACATTTTTCAGTATTCCATTTTGCATAGTTTTACATCTAAAAAGAGAAATTAATGTCTTTCTTATAGAAGATGCTGTTTTCTCTTATTGTCTTGATGACTATGATCAGCAACAGAGAACAATGTGTCCGTGGTTTTGGGAGATTTACCTTTTTGTATTCTGGAATTACCCCTTTTTTTAGAATTAAACACTGAATTAGCACATACAAACTGAAGTAATAATACACTACTTTGCACATGTCAAAATTAAGAGCACAGCACAGTGTTTTTCTGAAAAAATAACTGTATCTACAAGTAAGTGAGGGACTATTTTAGATTGTTGTAAAGAAAATACTCCTCTCAGGGGTCCACCCACATGCATTAGCTTCCGTTTAAATCAGGTAGCTTTTTATTTACCAGAACAAATGAAAATATCTGAAAATAAGAAGCATATTGTATCAGAATGCAACTCAGCCCACCTCCATATCTCACAGATAGGGTTCTTACTTTATAAGAAAATGTCATGTGAATCTTCATTTGACTGGTCATGGTCATAATAGCATGGAACTCCCCAAGGAAACCAAAAGCCCATTTGCCTTCACTATATCTTCAAACACACATCACACCAAATGCAAAATGCAGTGACATCAACGGTCTATAAAAGTGTGACCTTCAAGTTGATGGTTTTAGAGTAATAAAAGGCCTTAGAAGCAGCTGACATATAAACATAAAAGGAAGTTGTGAGGACAACGCACTTTGGTATATAATGAGTAAGGTATTTAATACTGTGTTTACAGATTCCACAGACTTTGCTGTGCTAGTTTCACATGAGAACTTTTCTAAATCTGAGAAGAAGAAGAAGAAGGTTGAGGACAGAGCAGTGAGTGTGGGATCTTAGATTGCTTGGGTATAAAATTGGAAGGAAGGATAATGTTGAAAAAGAAGCAACTGAAGGTAAACTGCAGGGGGAAAATATATTTTTCAAAAAATTATTAATTATGCATCACAAATAAGATTTTCCAGGCAAATTTTGCAATAGTAGATTGTAGGGTTTTAAACTACTGGTTTTAAAATGTATTTCTAGATTACAGAAATGTATTTAACTAAAGCAGTAAAACAACAAAGGTTCAGTGCTTCCAAAACGATCACCAGCCAACAGTCCATCCATGCAACACCCTAGTGAACCAGCCAAGTGTCCTGAAATACAAAAATTGCCAAGAGGGGGCAGCAGCATGTTGAGGCAAGGGAACTCTCATCCCTTCACTGAAAGGCCACAGAATCCAAGATACAAGCACCTATTCACTTTGCAGATCATTGCTAAATTGTCGATGAATCTGAGAAGATAGTCTGATGTTGTCAGTACTTTTGAAAAAAAAAGCAATTGCTCCCACTGTCTAAGAATAGCAGGACTTGCCTGATTTTCTAGAAATTCTTCAGGTGAAGCCCAATTAAAAATCATAGAAAGTTTGGAAAAGCTTTCAGTACTCATACACCTCACAAACAAAATGCTATAAATAATTATCTACTAATTCCAAGTCATGACAGTAAGTCACCTGCTATCTACAATTTAGAATAATCATGGGTTGAAGGTTTATTACTTAAATGCATGGAGGTCTCTGAACAGAGAAATCAACACTTCTACATGCATTTTAAGTAAATATCTATGCAAAATATATGCAGATATATGTCAGATTTACAAAGAAAATTCCAATTTCTTGTCCACTGTCAAATTTTGACTGTACATGACTGCAATCCCCCCTCTGAATCTTTTGCATGCACAAGATTTCTAAATTTAAAGTTATTTGCATGCAGGAGATAAATTCCTACAGTTCTGCTAACATACTATGTTTTTCCAAACCTTTCATCTATCTATATAGAATCTTATGTAATCACCACCTTCACAGTATCTGAGGGGCCTAATGACTCCTGTTTCTGCCAGGTTTGCACTTAGAGCTTTTTATTGCCACTCTTTAGAAAGGTGTTTGAACTGTGGCAGGTAGGACAATCCAAAGACAGATCTCATTTCAAAGTATTCTGAAGGGAATAGCTAGTAAAGAAGAGCAGTGATTGATGCAATAGAAGACATAAGAGGATTTTCTTTTTTCTTTTTTTTTTTTTACCAGCTACAGAAAAGTCTAGACTCTACTTTAAACTTGAAGTGTTAAAGGAGACTCTTAGATCTGATCAACTCAAAGTCTCTAATCTATGCAAAAAATGGGCATTGATGTAAAAATAGTGCATGTACGAACAACTCAGAAGCACAGCTCAAGTGCAATGTATATTTGTGGGTTTAAATGCATTGAAAATGATTCTTCCTGCCTGTGAGACTGGCAGAAGGTGAGAACAGTCAAAGATCCGTTCTGTGAGAATTCATCTTTTGGGTTTTTTCCTTCCTTGAGTACTAATTTTCCTTCTGTATTAGAAAACTAAAATCAGAGAATTGGGTGAGAAATAAAACATAATTTCCCTGAAAAGTGTATAAGCATGTATCCAAGTGCATAGATGCATATCAAAGTGCATGCATCTTCCTGAACTACAACTAAGTTATACTTTTTTTTTTAATTGTTTTAACTGTTCAGTGTTAGGAATATTGAAAGAATGCTGTCCAGTGTCCTGGTCACAATTAGTTCTAGGTAAGTACATTCTGTCTCATGCAGTTAACTAGACAAGTGCCTTACTTTTATTTTCACACATGTACTTGATTTAAACATTTCTGTGACCAGAAAATCAGACCTTTAACAGTATAGGTGGGGATTTGATATTTTGATAGAAGAAACGTTTAGTCTTCACCTTCCACTACTTTAAAACATAGGTTATTAGAAAAAATAATGTGTCACTATTCCCCTCAAGAACCGAAATCAAAGAGAATTTTCTTGGCCAGCACTTCTGAGGTACAATCTCATCATTGTTGCATTGAAAGGCTAAACATTTTCTCCCAGGCCTTCCCAATTGGATTTGGCAGAGGAGACCTGAAACACACAGTAAAAAGTGGGTTACACAATCACATTTATTCTTTTCAGAGATAAAAAAATACAAAGTCCTAGTAAATTATTCCTCAAAGCTAGTTAGCATGATTGTCCAGCAAGCTGATGCAGGGATTCTGAAAAAATACTACATCCCTAGGCATATCAACATTATTAGTCCTCTAAATTTTCAGGTAATTGAAACATTCCGTTGCAAGGTATATCTTTACAGAAAATGACGCATCAAAATCCATAGCAGTGTTCCTAAGAAGCAGAAACCTTCAAATGAATATTCACTCATATAGGTCCATAGAGACATAAAGAATTGAAGTACGTAATTGCAGTGTTTAACAGTACCTGATAAAATGCTACAGTGCTTGCTGTTTGGTTATTTTTTTCTTCGGAACCAACTCTTTCAGCATGACAAGAGCATGGCATAAAATACATGAATGACATACATTCTGCACAATTGTGAAGTCTTTGATACTGCATCTCAATCGCAGGGATACTTCCCTGCAGGTAACATTGCATTGAGGCCATACTCAGCATGAGCCAGGAAACTCAGCAAGACACTATCATGTCACAGTGACAACAGTTAGAAACACACTAAAAAACTGGTTTGGATTTGGGTTTAGTTTGGTTGGTTTTTTTCCAAAAACATGACCCTAATATTTAAAAAAAAAAAAAAAAATAAAAAATAAAAAAAAGAAGCATATTTAGCGTTTTGTTCTTGCTTAAACTGTAGAAATTATTACTCTGGATTTTTTTTATATATTGATGTCTGTCTATTTTTTTCCTATCTGAAAAATATATTACAAACTTCCATACATAGTTAACTAACTAGATAGCCATTTAACTAGGGTTATGTTTTCTACTTAACCATATACCTATGTATACAGTTATGGAAAGGCAACAGTATATGTACGTGGAAAAGTTTAGAACAAAAATTATTTAATGCTCAGCTTTTCCCATGTGATGTAAAGATATTAAAGATACTATCTTCAAGAAACAGCTTTGTTTACTACCCTTCTGCATGTGGAAAGCATGTACGGAATACCTCCTTTTTAAATAAATGTATGTGTTTCTATGTATAATAATAGCATACACTTGATTGTGACTTGGATTATGATCTGATAGTGTTTCAGGTCCTTAAATGATCAGATCTTCTGATCTGAAGGGGAGATGTACTCTGAAGCAACTGTCCTTTGCTGCTGGTTATAGAATAAGTCCAAGCTAGTCTGAAACTGATGGTCTTAAAAACTACAAAGCTCTACAGGGTGAATGCAATCCTATATGCCCACAGATATTGCAACAATTACAAAGTCCAAGAAGTATCTATGAGTGGTCCAACCCTTTTATTGGGTCATGCTGGTGAAAATAATTGGATAGCAAATTGAGAAAAACACCAAAGAAACTTCTGGTGTGCAGTTTAGCCTCAAGTCCATGTAGAATCAGTCCTGAGGAGTTATTATAGGGATATGACATTGCCACAGAGAGATATATGAAAGAAATAAGAGAAAATTCTGAGGTGTGACTGGGTATATATACAGGCACTCAATTCCCTACACTGGAGGAAATTTTACTATGGTTCGTGTACTTCAGTGGTTTAACTGTAGGCCAGGAGTTCATGTGAGTGTCACAACAGAGTCATAGTTCATATAAACAGTTGTATTTCCTCATGCAAAAATAAGGGATTCTGAAGTGTGCTCTTCAGCTAGGATTTAATTGAATGCACATATGCTGGGTCACCCTGTGCAAGAACAAACATTGTTTCATGGATTAGTTATTTTCTATAGATAATTCATCCTCTTTGGGTTCTAGCTTTCTAGCTGAATGTTCATCATCTCCAATTGCTACACTGGATCTTCAGTAGCATCGTCACTAGTTAAGCCTGAAAGGGGAACATTCTCTCTCTCTCCCTGACTGAATGTCAAGCTGCTCAGTGACTGTAACAGTCAGGTTTTCTCTATAGACTCAGTCCTTGCTATTATACGAATATACACCATTGTAAGATAGAACTATTTTTTATTTTTCCACATTCATTGGCTAGTGTTTGATAGTACCTAAAATCTGCATTTTCCCCTTGCCTTGCCTTGCCTTGCCTTGCCTTGCCTTGCCTTGCCTTGCCTTGCCTTGCCTTGCCTTGCCTTCCCTTCACTTCCCTTCCCTCAGAGTTTTATATGGGTCAATTGCATGAGTGATGTGAAAAGGAATACTTACAGACTCATCAGTCAAGTTGAAAATCTGATGAGTTAGATCCATCACTGTACAATTAGTAAATCATGTATCTGTTGATCTGAGTCAGTATAGGCTTGTTGGAGTTTATGGTACTACTCCAATCTGAAGTAGTGCTATACTAACTTATACTATTTTAATCCACACAAGGTCTGATAGAGCTTTATTTCCAGTGATCACAGCAATGGCTGATATATAACATCTCTTTCCTTTATAAGCATAAGGTCATTTGAGAGCTCAGATTCTATTACTGTCTTATATGTGTTGGGAAATACTGACTTTTTAACAGCAAATAATCACTTCATGAAATTTAAAAATGGCATTTGTTTTTGGCTAGTTATGCTCCTGTTGCCTAAGGCTAGATCTTGTTCTCATTTCAGTCAAATGGAAACTAGTCAGTTCCATTTTTCAAATTGTCTTGCATTAATACAGTGATGCAATGTTTGGATTGGGGCTGAACAAAAGAATTATTAGTGAAAAGGAAAATGCTCGTCTGGATTTTATTTAAAGAAACACTAATTAAAATCATTTTCCTGGAAGTATTTTAGAAAACTTTAATTCTGTGATAATTTGTTTTTTCTTCCCTAAAATAACTGTGTGATATCACTCAGACAACAGTTTTGCTGCTATGAATTCCTTGATCAAAAGAAACTTTTTCAAGAAATAGTATTATATTTTTTTAATTGCATGGCTAAGAGGCCTCTCAAATACACTTCCTTCCTGCCTTTGCCTCTCCTAAGGAAAGTCTTGTTGATATCAGCAAACACATGAAGTCATTTTCTTTAGCATCTGGTAATCACTGTGGCTTGTGGGCATGTGAAGCAAGGATTTTAGGGACACATTCACCCAACTTCAGCTTTCTATGATGTAGACATCTTTGTATGAGCTACTCAGCAATACTTTGTTAAGAGTCAGTGTTCAGAAACAGGCACTACTGAAGTGGAGTTCCTCTGACCTATATTTAATGGCTGCATTAGGATAAGATGAATGATATGAAGTGCTTGTTCCTCTCCATTGACTACATGGAGAATCTAAATGACAAGCTGAAATGAAGACATTTATGCTCTAGACATCTATATTTTCTAAAGAATAATCCTACCTCGGATACTGATACGCTGTATCACAGGCTGCAGAAAGGGTTCCCCACTTGTCATTGAGCAAGTCAGTTCATCTTTCTGTTTCAAAGAAAACGTAACTAGGAAGTACTTCAGAGGTGAATTGACTTGCCAGTGACACCAGTACTGTGATTACTAATAGAACAGACATAAACAGAACTTGTATTCCAACATATTACTCTGTTAAACTAGACCATGTCTTCTCTTTGGAGTATGTCCCTAAACATTACCAAAAATTAAGTCTATGAAATAGGTGTATCAGTGTTGACCTGCATCAGTTTGACGATTGAAGCTGATTTTGTCCATTTAAGTCTATCGCTGTGGTAGCTGGTAAATATTTATTAGTATAGGAAAGTAGCATTCATATAAAATGCAGTTGGCCAAAGAGAATCTATTTTAAACTTTGAAATATTTACTTAAATATTCTTAAATCTACTTTAGATCACAACAGATTCAGATAAATTCATTGTGTCTAGAGAGATATAGAACAATTTATATATAACAAAAAAAATTCTGCAGTCCAATTCTTCTTGTCTTCTAAGTTCCACTGTGTATTATCTCTTAGTGTCCAAAAGTATAGTTCCCTAGCGACCACAGTAAAGGGAGTTAACCCTTTCCTGACTGAACCCAGCACACTCTGACTTTTGGTTATTTCCCTAAAAAAATGAACAAAAAAGCCAAGGAATAAGTTTAGGCCATATGTCAAAAGCCTGCTACCAGAATGTTTATATAACCAGTTTTCAAAGGTGGAAGAAAATATGCCATTCACTCAGAAAAAAATGTATTTATTTCAAACTCTGAGGACCTATATCATTATAGAACATATGCCATGGGAATTAGAACCCTAAGACTTGGAAAAAAGTTGTGTATCACTTTCAAATAGCTACCAATGATGTTTAATGTCACATTAGATACCTTCCCATGTCTTGTTTTAAGAATATTTGCTTGGGTGAAAATAAATGAGAATTTACCTAAATTAAATTTACTGATTATATTACATTTTATGATCATTCATTAACAAAGGGGTCCATAATCCATAAAAAATTTACAATCATATTTGACCACTCATGTTTTCAGATATAATTACTGCACCAATTTACTTTGTTTAGATAGGTGTGGATGCCAAAGTTACCTACACATCCAGGTACTCCCCACACATATAGGAACACTACTGATAACCATCTAATTACATCACACAAGTTATTGTACTAAAAAAAATATCACCTTTACCCTGCAAGAAACAGATTCTAATTGACAAAGGGATCCTGAAAAGAACAAAGAGCAGACTGCTACTGTATCATGAAAATGCAGTATAAATCACGTAAGAGCTTAGAATCTTCCAGGTGTTCTTCACTTAAGAATAAAAAAATTGAGGTTATGTTGTATTGTCAGGGGAATTAAAAGGTTTAATTTTGTTTTCTGTGTTTGTTTTTATGAATTGTCAACCACAATATACAAGTATATTGAAATATATATTGTGGATGCCCCATCCCTGACTGTCTTCATGGCCTGGCTCGATGGGGTTTTGAGCAACCTGGTCTAGTGGAGGGTGTCCCTGCCCATGGCAGGGGGTTTGGAACTAGATGGTCTTTAAGATCCCCTCCAATCCAAACCATTCTATGATTCTGTGATTGAAATAAGGAGTTTAAAGAAGGCCATATCCATAGTTTTCCCTTGAAGACCCCTAGGTAAAAATCTGAGTTCAGTTGAATATGTTGAAAGAATGGGTAAACTGAGGCACGGAGAAGTTAAATGGTTTCATCAAAATGACTGTAGCAACAAGTCAATGAACAGGTACAAATAAATGGTGTTGTATGTCTCAGTTTCCTTCATTCAATACTAGAATACTCTGCCCAAAAAAAAAAAAAAAAAAAGTATAGAAAACAGAACTACATTAAATGGTTTCAAACCTCAAAAACCAATTGCATTTAAGCTCTGGGTGAAAGTTCAGGTTTTATTTTATTTGAACCTATTCACCCATTCTTAATTGAAAAGTAGCTTGATAAAACATCTAATTTGAAATGTGCATAAACTGTAAAGTAGTAAGACTGAGGTATATATTCTGTAGTTCCTGCCAAAAAAGTTTCACATATGGCTTGGGCTAATGGACAATAAATTTATTACTGGAAGAAATTAGGAATGTTGCTGAACACTGTTACAACATAGAGATGAATCAAAATATAACAGAAATACGGATAATAGAACATTTCATCTGATATTTCACAATAGTTATCTTGTCAGAGGAAACTGTGAAGCTTGA
Organism: Rhynochetos jubatus; assembly: GCA_027574665.1. Lineage (NCBI taxonomy): Eukaryota > Metazoa > Chordata > Aves > Eurypygiformes > Rhynochetidae > Rhynochetos > Rhynochetos jubatus. The sequence goes on along the minus strand of CM050649.1, from coordinate 92,911,306 downwards.
TTGAACAAAAGATAAAGTTAATACTACCTAATAAGAACAGACCATTATAGATCAGTGAAACTGCAAAACAGAATTATATGACAAGGGGCAAGCCACATTATCTAAATTAACATTTTTCCAGCATGAACAAGAAGGGCCACTGTAGGAAAGCGAGAGCTAAATACTGTGGCCTGCATTTAGTCAACCTGAAGTAATTATTAATTTATGGTTGTCTGTGATTTTAATGAAAATGAAAGCTGAGAGGAAAGAATTGAGAGAGATAATGTGCCGTGAAATTGAGTTTCATTTATTTGGGGGCCACCTTTTTTCTTTTCTTTTCTTTCTTTTTTGTCTTCTCATTTTTGTTGTTGTTAAAGGAAAAGAAGTTAATGCAAAATGTCCACATTAAAATTGCACCAAGGTTATGTAACCACGTGCATACTTTCATTGCTTTAAAAATGGACTGTTAAAAATGGGCAGAGACTGAACTCACTGGCTTACCATGCTGGTATGATCAAAGTTGGCTTCTTTTTACCTTTTTCAGAATTACCACTTTCAAAGACAATATTGCGCAATAGCCATTTTGCGTCATCAGACAGTCAAGATTAAGTAATAATATTTGCATCTTTTGGAAATACTCTATCATTAGCAGTCCTTGTGGAATTCTGGAACTCAAAAAAATGGATAAAGCCATAGGTGAGTGTGCTGGTCTTAGTTCGGATAAAAATTTTTCTTATAATAGCTACTATGAGGCTATGGTTTGGATTTGTACTGAGAAGAATATTCATAACATACTAATGTTTTTAGCTATTGCTTAGCAATGCTTATATTGAGTCAAGGCCATTTTCAGGTTCTGATACTGCACATGTGTCTCCAGGTTCTTTACATGAATTTGGGAGGGTTTCACAGTCAGACAGCTGACCCAAACTGACAAAAGTGATATTTCATTCCATAAAATGTCATGGTCAGTGTATAAATTGGGTGTGGGCCAGAGGTGCATCTGCCTCTCTCAGGTTTGGTCTCACTCTGGTGCTCTGGCTCTCAGGCTCTCCGTCTCTGGCTCTTGCTGCTCAGGGATTGGCTGGGCATCAGTTGGTAGTTGGGGAGCAGTTGTATTACTTGCTTTCTTTTCTATTATTTTCATTACATATTAGTAGTAGTAATATTAGTATTATTAGTATCTTTAATTGATTGCCAATTATTTTTTTTTAACCTCAACCCACAAGTTTCCTTGTCTCTTCCTCCAATTCTCCTCCCCATTCCCCTGAGGGAGGGGACATGCAAGCAAGCAACTCTGTGGTACTTGATTGCTAGCTGGGTTAAATGACAACACTGAGGTACATAGATAGCCAAGCTACAGTAGCTACTTTTTAGTTTGTTTGTCTTGTTCTCCTTCTCCCAAGAAACTACTGTATATGGATCAACAGGTGCTTTGATGTGTATAAAAGCCTAAACAAAAGTAAATCATCACATTTGTAATTTTAAAATGGATTAGGTTTTGCTTAAGGGAAAGGTTTAGGGGCACAAGGAATAGTAATTTAAAAAACACATGAACCACTTCATTAGTTTTGGGATTTTGTAGATAGCAGCCTGTAAAATACCCACAGTTTTCATTAAAATTCACAAATTTTAATGACAAAACTCTTTGATCATTCTGGAATGTGATATAATTTTCTCAACAAGTGGACTTTCCTTTCTAAAGCAGTGTTAGAACAGCTAGGGGTTTTGTATTTTACCTTCCTTGTGTTCAAAAAATATTTTCAATATATTTTGAGAACCAGAATCTTGCCTGCTATCAACTTCTAATGATATTTAAGACATTCTGTGGTATATGAGACATATATCCTAGGCTGACAGATATGATACAGTACCTATGGGAGATCTGTGTCCATGTGAAATGGCAGCTGATATCTAGAATATCCCAGGCTGCCTTGAAAAGCACTAAACACCTGTATATGATCAACTGATTGACCACACTGATTAGATTTCCATTGATTGAAACAGAAGCCCCAAATCCTCTTGATTGCCTAAAAGCTTTATAGACTTCTAATGAAAAGACCTGCATAACAGAGAACCATCTATCTTGGTATTAATCTTGAACTTAAAGGTTACCTATACATGTAGGAAACCTGAATTCTACCCTGAGTCAAAAAAACCCTGACTCATACAGCATTTTGTCAGGATCACTCTATCACAGAGGGAAAGAGAGAGAAAAAGAGAGAAACAGAGAAAAAGAGAGAAAAAGAACGAGAGAGAGAGAACGAGAGAAAGAACGAGAGAAAGAACGAGAGAAAGAACGAAAGAACGAGAGAACGAGAGAACGAACGAGAGAACGAGAGAACGAACGAGAGAACGAACGAGAGAACGAGAGAACGAGAAAGAGAGAAAGAGAGAGAGAGAAAGAGAGAAAGAGAGAGAAAGAGAGAAGAGAGAAAGAGAGAAAGAGAGAAAGAGAGAAAA
>CM050649.1:92885506-92905959 GCA_027574665.1 Rhynochetos jubatus | reverse complement strand
AGTTTCTTTCTCTTCTCCCTTTCAATTCTGCCTTTATGTGCACAGTTTCAGATTAAGACATCTAAACATAGATGTCTATATGTCAATATCTAGATGTCAGATGTAACCTTCCTATCCAGTCAAGATATAGTCAATACAGTAAATGGAGCCTAATGAGTTTCCCCCTCAGGTGGATGCTAGAAGCTGGTCAACTGAATTGCTTTCTAGGCTCCATTGGCGGACTCACTAAGGCCTCCATTTTTCTGTAATTGAATTTTTAGCATTTGGCTCATATAAAGATATATCAGTTCAGGTGTCTTAGCATGGAGCTGTATCACAGCTTATGGTCTCAGTTCAGTTCCCACATCAAGGCCATTTGACATGCCCTCAGGTAACCCACTTGGACTCCAGTTGCTTCTACAGAGGGGTTCAATGCTCCATCATATCTCATAGCTCCATGGATTTAACTCAGATGTCTTGTCATCTTAGTTGACAGTAGCAACCTATTTGGAGGAACTGAATTGAACCATTTGTGTCCTTATGTAAAAGGCTGAAATCCACAGTTATCAAGCTCCTAAGCACCCACCTCTATCGTCAAGAGAAGCCCTCTATGTGATTCTTTCCATTACTACCTTCTTTATTTTACCACTCAGACAATAATTGGCAATGTGTGGTTATGTATCACATCCCTTTCTTATATGTTATCTTTCCAGTTTTCTTCATATGCATGTGTGGAAAGAAAAGACTCCACACTGATCAGGAAGACAGTGTTGTCACCTTCTGGAATTTTGTAAGTCTTCAAATCAAGTGATTTAGTTCCAGAAGTCTCTGGGCAGATGCACAAGAATTTCATCTGCCTCTGAATTCAAGAACCATACCATGTTTTGCATATCTTAACCCAAGAATGTATAGAGTAAAAGGAGATTAAAAAAACTATATCTACACTTGTGGTAAGGGAGTTCTCCTTCTTAAGTTCTATTCTGTGTTATTTCCAGTACTTCATATAAGCTTGAATCAGATGAGCTAGGAAAAAAATAACATATAGCACACATGTAAAATTCAGATGTCTGTGATCAAAGCCATAATCCTAAACATCATGCGTTTGGGATGAATAGTACAACCTTTCTCTGGAGTTGTCTGAACTCCTTAAAGTTGAACTGTAAATTTTTATAGAGACAGAAATCAGGTAACCTCCTATTCCTGATCTCTAAATCATTAGTCCAGTGGATGGTCTTAGAGCATGGCAAACACAATGGCAATTCTGGTCTCCATCTCCAAGAACAATTTGTAACTGTTGTTATATTTTTGTAAAGAAATATGGACTGCAGCTAATAAAAGATATAGTTGTTTAAAATTGAGTTTATTAAAACATAAAGTTTAAATTCTCAATCTCTAAAGTAGAATTTGAAATCAGAGGGTTGTCTAGATAGCAAGAGGGTTCTCTTGGTGTTTTTACAAGAAAATTCTTCAAACAGATACTATGGTGAATCATACAGGACATGTACTTTTCTCCAAAAAAATGCTCCTTCTGAAAGGGAGTGCTGCCAGGTAGGAGGAGCATGGGGAGGGGTTAAGGTTTCTGAAGGTACTGACTGTGATATAACACTATGAGATGAAGATGGTGAGTATGGGAGTATGGCAGTTATGACAATACTGTGTGAGAAAAACAGCATGCAGCATAAAGGTGGAGAGCATGGGGTAATACAGTTTGATGCACATGCTTGGCGTACATTCTGTGGTCCCTGTCTTCCAAGGTAGTACAGAGTGGGAAACGTCACCAATATGCAGGTTAGTATGTATCCCATGAATTTGGGAAATCCCTTTCATAACTCCATTGAGAAAAGCCTGTGGTGTCTCACCCTCCCCACCCACCTGAACACACGTTTTGTTATAAACAAAGGAACATTCCTCAGTGCATTTCTCTTTAGTGTGATGGATGTCACTGATGCCATATTTACACTTACTAGTTAGCTGAAGATGGACTATACTGTCCTTCCTCAAGACAATTTCAGGACCTTTTCAAAAGTCTGCATTGTACATGTGTTTTAATTTAATATGCTGTGTTCTTAGAGCACTTTTGTGAAAGCAAGTAATGAGCCATCAAATCAAATAAGATTCATTTTCAATGTTCTGTGTGTTAGCATTACCGTAATATGAGTTGATGCCCTATGCTGAAATCTCTAAAACCCATACTTTAAAATGGTGGGAATAAAGATTGTGTTCTTCAGTCCATACCAATCCATACAAAGAACATGATTTTGCTCCCAGGCCTAAAAATACTTCCTTTTTCTACATCTTGACTGATATTTGGAAGATACTCAGAAAGTAGATTCACTTTGTTAAACTGATTAGCTAACATATTAGCTCTCATCCACTTCTTACATTTCTTATGTTTGAAATATTTATAATTGACAAAATCTCCAACTTATGTTATTTGGTTAAGAATTCTGTGCCTGAAATATAGCAGATATTCACAAATACTTACTAAATCATAAGTCGGAGGAAGGAAAGGTCTAGTGGTTAATTTGTCCAATGTTATGTATAGCAAACCACTATCAAGGGTTTTGTTTAAGAACTCCATTTATAAAATATTTTAACAGCATAAAACTAAGATAAAAGTACCACTGAGAAAAGATTGTAGACAGAGAACAACATAAAATTGATCTATTGTTTAGGAATTATTAGTGGAAATGCAAATCCTTATGTCCTACACGAAGATTAACCAAGGACTGGAAAAGTGGTGGACTACAATAGTAAATGCTTCCTGATATGTTACTCTATGTGGCTCAGTTCCTCAAAAAACCCAAATCATCTTGGCCTAAAAGACATTTAATAGAGCACCAGAGCACATTATCTAGCATTCTGAAATTGAGTAGAATGCCTGAATACCATACAGCAGCTTATCAACTGATTTCTGCATCCTGTTCTGATACATACCTATAAGAACAGTTCTCTGATCACTATTAACCTGCCCATACTTCTACACTGAAAATGCCAGTGTTGTGTTTAGACTCCTAATGATGAAAGAACATACATTAACCAATTTCTTCTCCAGAACCAAAATTCCTGATCTGGTGAAACTGTGAATAAAATATACTGAAATAAATTAAATAAGTATTTATTTCAGTGGGTAATCAATATCAGATTCCTTCTTCCTATTGATAGGTGCCAGACTTTTTTGGTTTCAGTCTTGTTAAATAGTATTTCTACATCAATCATATTAGGAAGAAGATGACAATCCTGCTGGCTGAAATTCACCTCTTTTACTGTACATTAATTTAATTAATACAAATATGAAAGAATATAAATTTTCCAGGAACCTGGCATTAAAATATTTATTTAAGGATTTTTCTCAGGAAACACACTTAACAAAAACTTAATGTTGTATCATTATCACAGTTTTGAGAGGATATAAAGACATAAAAGTTCTGTTTTTACTATAATTTATGGAAAATAAATTCCAGGAACTGAAGCACCAAAAGTATCCGTAGACCAAGGTAAACAGGCATTCATATCCATGTGGTAAGTTTCTTTCCACAGAACATTTCCTTTAACTCCTGGCACATGTGTCTTATTTTGAAATTCTATTTACTAGCTAGTGCCATGCTTCTGATAAATCATTGGTATGTGTGATACCACAACTTTTCCTTTTTTCTGGATATGGCAGACAAAAATCTTCTAAAATGTGTGATAAAAAAAAAAAAAAAAAGAGTACTCGTCTTTGGAGAATTTCCCTTGTTTTCTTGAAGTCAGCAGTTATTTTCTAACGTTTAGCAAGTACTTTTATCTTTTTTCTGTACAAATGCCTGTTAAGAATTGTGCATTCTCAATGAATGGATGAATAATAACCATAACTTTTAAATTGTGTGACTACTTGAAAGTGAGCCCAAATTGTAATGTAAAATCAGTTCTCAAAGATCATGTTACATGTTTTCAAAAAAAACCAAGAAAAAGGGTTTAATTCTGTCCTTCTCTGTGTCATATGAATCTCCCATCATTCTCAATGTCTTTATTCAAGGAAAGTAAAGTTGGTATTTTATTTTCTATTTGCTCTTTTGAATTCTTCAATACTTCAATTTACATCTCATATTTGTTGTATGTCAAGATTTCTTCTTTGTCTACGTAATTTACAAGAGTAAGTAACACATGAGAAATACAGCTAAACTATATATTTCTTTATCTGCCACTGACCCAAAAACATTACCAAGTGACTGGAAGATTGATACTATAATTTTAGATAGTTTTGTTTTTGTTTAACTTTTTTTGAACCACCTATTATCACAGTCTTAGCACTGGTCCTTACAAACATCAAGTCTGTTTCTTCCTTGCTATTTAAAACACTAACACTCTGATAGACAGTCTTTCCACAGCTAGAAATGACTGCAGCAGGTTCAGATATAAAGAGCTGAGAACACTGTGTTTTGTAATGTTATGCTCCTCCAGATATTATAGGCATCTTTTTTCATTGCTTAGCACTAAGTATAGTCTTTCATACTGATTTAAAGTACCCTTTCCTCTTCTTCCCCAAAATAACTCATTAACAAAGTAAAATGACAATATATTTCCCTTGATCCCAATCAAAAAGTACAAAACAAAATTAAAGCTTAATTTGCTGGTATGAAAGGCACAATGAACAGACTATTCCTTCACTCTCTCAAAGCAGGCTTTTATCTTTTGTTCATCACTGTGTTAACAGTAGAGAAGTGCTTTCATTCTTCCCATAGTAAAGGAGTAAAATATTGTCATTTGCACATGTTTTTCCTGTATTTATATTCCTATAGTTGTAGAAGTGGAAATTTGGGGTGGAGTGGCTTAGCTGTATATCAGAAACTTAGTATCAGTGCTTTTCTGCTAATTAATGAATTTTATTCCTTCAGGAAATTTCATCCAGCCCTTTCAACACACAAAGACATTCCAACAGTAATGTACTTATTTGTTTACCCATTTATTTCTATGGAAAATACCCTGAAACAACCTCCTTAAAATGAATATTATCATATGATGTACATTTACGTTTGCTAAATTACCAAAATCTCAAAGGAATCCCAAAAGATAATCTAAAATATGTTCAGCATTGGATTATTTCTGATAGTAGCTAGCAAAAATGTCACAAATCACATTTATAATGAGAACATGCTATATAATGGGAAAGTTACCTATGGCACTACAATATTAGGTGTCACGATATGTATCTAAAGTTGTAAAAGGCTTGAGCAGATTTTGCCATCACAGCAGTTTAGTGCCCCATCAATATTTTCAACATCAGATAATTGGGATTCTTCCAAACACTGAATTGTATAACTGAAAAATCCAATACAGAGAATCTGACTTAAATGTGTTGCTGGATTATACAGATGAAGTTACAGCACCTGAAATATAGCATCACTGAAGTGAAAGACATAACATAGACTTGGGTTTTGACTGTTTTAAATCATTTAAAGAATGAAATACATTGTTCTGTGGTTTATATCTGGTCTAGTTTCAACCTGAACCATGATTAGGAATAAATAGTGTCCAAACATGTACCTTTGACACTAAGATATGATTCTACACTTAAGCGTGTCTGAGTGATAGGAGCCTCTGTCCATTGCATATGGACAAAACAAATCCGTTTGGTACGTTCCACTGCTAGAATGGCAATAATCTACTCAATTCATTAGAGATACTTAGAATTTGTCTAAGTGTGATGTTGCTGCTTTGCTAGATATCTGAATTTGAAAGAGGTTGAAAAGTATATAATGAATACCCCAAGATGATGCTGAGATAACACTGTTAGGAATCTAGATTAATTTATTGTTTTCTTTCTGCTACCTAGGAGAAAGTAATTTGTGTATTGTATCTTTAAAGGGGATTCATATCTTATCTCTTCAGTATTCCGCATAAGAGGATGCAAACAACCTTTGTACCTAGATGTCCAAGTATGAGCCTGCTGTAGTCCCAAAGACTTACAGCCATATTACCACAAAACAGGGCCTAAGATTATGATATACATTACTAAGATGGCAAGGGAGGCAAAGCAAACATGCAGTGGACCATATCTATATGTTAGCTACAGGTTCTTTTGTCAGCACCACTATGTATCCTATACACTCATTTCCTTTCTAGGTATGGGTGATGTTTTACTGTGTTTCTAAATGCTGTGGTTTACACAAGAACGTATCAATAATAATATTCCATACCACAGGAGTCATACTTCGTTTAATTTTCTAAGAATTGCTTATCAGAGGATATAAGTATCTGTGTAATCTTACAGGAGCGAGAATAGTCTAGAGTGCTACATTACACACATGAGACTACGGGTGACAAGATATTTAGACATAGGTTTTCTAATGGACTTTTTTTAGTTTCTTCTGTAGATACCAGTTTGCACCTTCAAATACCTGAACACTCTTGAATGTCTGACCTAAGATCTTCAGAAATTGAGTTCAATAACAGAGATGTTACTCTATTGTTCGTGGCAGATGAAATATTGTAACCATACTAAAAGGCATTTTTTTATTGAAACTAATATTTCTGATCAGTTTGTTGTAATTGTCAGCCCTTTATTCTTTTGCAAATAAAGATTCTTTGAATCTTTTAACATGTGACCCTATGATAATATCCTGTAAAATATTAGTCAGGAAAGGGTATATTTCTAGAAGAATTAAGGAGATAGAGAAGATATGACAAAAGCTTATGGCTGGATTTTTAAGGACTTCTTGTCTTCTAAATTGTTAGGTCATACCTGAAAATTTCCTGTTGGCATAGCATCTGCTGATCTCTCTTTAAATATTAAAAATACATTTTTGCATATATTATTTCCGTTCTTTACAGTCACATATCACTTCATTCTTGATAAACATTAATCAGTCTATTCAGGCTTAAAAGTAACTTATTTTGCAGTTCTGAATGCTGGTCTGCAGGAAAATATTACAGTTTCCCTTTATGTATATGAACAATGATGAAGTGAGATATCCACTACAGATAAAAATAGTCTATTAATAACAGTAATACAGAGCACTTAGATGTGACTTACTATCTGCAAAGCAATTTACAAAAAATAGCCAATTAATCTTCTCTAGTTAATCAGTGTAATCCATTCATTACCTAACAGATCCCAAATCTTTAATGCAATAGCAAACAATATACCTGAGGCTACCATTTGCAGCTGAAATTCTCATTTTACTGACAGTTAGGGTGGCTGAGCAGAAATGTGCAGGACAATTGCTTGGAGCTCAACTGTACTCTCAGTGATTTCGACCCCGAGAGCAACAGGTACCTGATCCTGACTGATAATAGCTCTTATCATAATAGCGAAATTAATAATAATGAAAGGAAAGGGAATCTCCAAAGTGAAACTTCAGGGTACTTGAGGAAAAAAAAAAAAAAGTTACAATGTATAATTATTCTATACTTTTAAAAATCCCTATAATATGGTATCCAGGATAAGTCCCCTACAAGATTTTTAAAAAATGTCTGTGGAATCCTGATAATAGAGGCTCTTGCCATGTTCCCATGATTCCATAGCATTTTTCACACTGTTATGTGACCCAAACATAAATGAACGGTTTTATGGTGAACTTACTCTAAAGCAATGCAAAGGTAAATAGCATTATAAATGCTAATGTTGGTAATTTCTGTGACCTTTATAACATTCTTCTATTCTTTAGACATGTAAGTGGTTTCCAGCATTGTCTTCTGAACATAAGTTAAGAAATATGGAATGATGTTTCGACTTCCTAGCCTCAGCACTCTGAGTTGGGTAGACTGTTTCTCAATGATTCCTGTTTAGTCTTGGAGAAAAAATGATGGTATGACTATCTAGCCAGGATCCAGTTGCTCAAAGAGAGGTACCTAAAGTCCATTGTGATGGCACCTATTCTGTCTGTCCAAGGCTAAGATACAGTATAAGACATGTAGGACATCTGCTGCATCTTCCTAGTGCAGCAGATGGGGCCCAGATGACATACCTCCTCAGCCTTTAAAATGGTATTTCCCATTATTTAGGGAAGTGAATGCTTTAAATCCTGTGCCACCTGGCAGGTGCATCTGTGAACCTCTTGTGCACCAAAGAGACACAGGAATGCCTCCTTGGGAGCACATGGGTGTATAGCCATGAGACTGAGTTTCTAACACTTCAGAAAAAGTAGCTGTTCCCCTTATCATACATTAGTCACAGCTGCATATGCAGTATCTTCATGTTCATTTTTAAAATTATTTATCTAAGATTTGTCCAACATCTTTACTTGTGTAATCTTTTTTGATTACTGCTAATTAATATTTGTGATCTTACAAGTCAGTATAATTCTATTATTTTTCCTAGTCATGGGAATGTATGTAATGTCTGATATAACGTCCTCACATGCAGCAAGCTCATCTTTTATTCTCTTATACAATTCTTTCCAATGACTTCATCTACCTCACCCCTCCTGTCAGTGTATTTCCTCAGTGCTGTAAGAAAAAAACCATCCAACTCAAGGACTTCCTCATTGTACTGCAAAGTTATTCCTTTAGCTGGAGCTTTATATAGGAAGAGGGCAATGTATTCGTTGGCTACATTCCTTGGTTTGTGCTCATTATCACTTGGAGTCAGCCTTGGCATCTCAGTATACTTGGCATTCTTTATGCAGATTAACAAACCATTTAAAACTGAACAGTGAGCAGCTGAAAGGCCACATCCCATTGTATGCACTAGTTTAGACTTGAGATAGTAGAAAAAATTCCCAGAGGTTGTGTTCCACACTTCTGTTAACTTGGGTCCCTCAACAAAACAATTGCAACTTCTCATATCTGGTTGTCAAGAATAAATCATCTGACTTCCAAAAGACATAAACTAAAACCCAAATAAATTCACTATATATATTCTAGGGATGAAAACATCTGAAGTTAAGGGTTATTTGGATGTCACTAAGGGTCTTGTTATGGGAATAAGTATTTTGTGCTCATTTTCGCTGTTTGTTGTAATATAAAGTAAATGTTAAAAAAATACACAAAGCCCTTATACGCCTTATGGACTTTCCATGGAATCAGCCAACTACTTTTTTGACATATAACTTCACCTTTATCCAATTACATTGGAAAATACATCTTGTTGCAACCTCTTACACGTTTTTTTTCCTTTGTCATGTTGATGATTCTACCAAACTTCCTACCAGATGCTTTTACTTTGGAGATTTTAAAAATTTAAAATTGAAAAAAAATGCAGTATCACACCATGCAACACAATAACAGAATTACTTTTGGTAGCAGGGATAAGGCCCCTAAGCTCACCCCTTAAAATTTGATGGCTTACTCACATAAGAAATATTTCTGACTTGTTAAACTTGTAGTCCTGAGTAAACAATTCTTCCATGTTGAATTTAATTTACACATATCTTTTGAAGTTTTTAATAGAATTTATATATTAAAAAAAAGAATTTCAGTCTTGGCTCAGTAAAGTCTGCTGTCTCCATCTTCAGCTACTGCTGTGTTGTATTCCTACTCTCTTCATAACATGTTTCTCACTTTCCTTTGAACGGTACATGGACCAATAACAACGGGGATTCAATTCAGTTACCCACACTAAGACAGCTTGTAACATCTGAAAAAATCCAGGTATTGAAAATACGCATGTAAGATGGCAGGTAAAATACAAAATGTATAGGAGAACTATGCCCTTCGGAGCAATAACTGCAATCCAGGAGGAATAGGTTAAGACGCCCCAAAAGGCATTCGCAGATGCCTGTGTTGGGTGTCTGAATTGATCCTAGATTTCCATCAACCAAGAGATATTAAAGATGCTTAGATATTTCAGTCTCGAACCATTTTCCATCTTTAGCATTCACTTTCTTGAGATAGTACAGAGGTGCTCAAGACAGAATGGTTTCCCATTCTGCTGGGACAAAGTTCTACATGAATCAATGACAAGCTGGTTTTGTTTAGATATGAGTAAGGGGCCAAAGCTATCTAGCTTAAGGACAGATTTCTTTTTTCTCTCTTCTCATGCATTCTGGTGACATATCTGAGATATAACACAAAGATGTCCTATAACCTTGTTTACAAGATCTTCATGTTTGATTACAGAAAACTGTTTGGTAGTTTCTAAGATTGCTTAGCTGCTTACACTTTTACACACTCAAACCCTCTGCTTTGGCCGACAGAGCAAGCTTGATCAGACCAATATTGTGCCCCCTTTTGTTTACTCTGAGATGCTTATAGGCCTTTTAATCATTATGTTGCTCTTGGCTCCTGTTTTGTTATCTGCTGTGTTCCTCTACCATCATTTATACCCTTGAGAGCTTATTGATTTATGTACTTACCTAATTAGAATATAGTTCACAGTCCACAGGTTAACCTTTACTCTTTATATAGTCTATATGAACAGAATTAGAATCTGGGTTGACTGTATAATAATCTTGGTTATTATTCGACCTGTTGACAGTTTCAGTGAAAATGTAATTTCTAAATACTATGTATATTTCATGTAATTATTTCTCTTTAGAATTTCTAAAGAGACTTTAGCTTGTTATTTTTACGGCTATAAAAAAAAAAAAAATTGCTATTCTCACACCCATCTGAATTCAGTGTAACTGCAGTTAATACTGCTACTACAGTTCCTACAAGTAGTAACTACAGTTACTCATGTCTACAATTGACTGTCATTTTTACCTCTTGAATTTCAGAACTTCATATTTATAACAACTCTGTGAGCTTATACTGTTTACTCAGTGAAATAATTTCTACTACTTTTTCTTCCCTTCCCCTTCACCCTTTCCCCTTCTTCTTCCCCTTTCCCATTCTCCTTTCCCTTTCTCCTCTTTTCCCCTCTTTTTTTCTTTTCTTTCTTGCCTTGAAGTATTGTCACTTGATTTTTTCATATCACCCAACCTAATATTTTCTCTTTATTTCCAATCCCTCACATCAAGTTTTAAATTCAAGAACATTTACAGATCATTCACCTAGGTTTCAAACTACTGGAGTTTCTCAGGCAACTCCACATAGGACAAAGACCATTTGGAAAGAGAACATGAGATACTGTAATGAAGCCAAAACACAAAGACCTTCAAGTTAGAAAGGTGGCCTTGCATCACGAGGGGGTGCCTACCCAGAACACAAACAAAACCGGTTTGTAAGATTCCTCAAACATTTTTCCCAGGACTACAGGTTCATTTGTTCTGTCATCTTCTGAAGACAAGGAATATGAATATTCCCAGAATCAAACATTGGGCAACTTTCACAAAACAGCACACTTTGAGTAACATTGATGCCATACTTGGCTAAGCTCATCTACTGCATTTTGACCAGCTCTTACTTACAATAAAGTTCATGTCACCAGGGCTATTTTTGAACTAGTTTCAATTTCAAGTTCCCAGCAGTGTTCTCTCATTTTACAGCTTCTCAAATATAAACGTATTAACCACTTTATGGTTGCTAGGCGTTTGACTTGCAGCTTAAGATACATTTTCAGCTGGAAGTTTAATAGATTTTCAGGTCTCTAAAAATATTTCTGACACTTATATACAATGGATGAGAATGGCTTTAACGACACTTGTAGGAATTTGTAACTTAGGATTCCACAGAGCTCAGTCACTGAAACAATGAAGTGTTTCTAAAAGCAGTAAAAAATCCCAGCAGTTTCAGTCATTCAAGAGCCTTATCAAAATAATTTTAATGGGGAACACTCTGAGAGCATTTTATGATGATGTCACTTGTTATGTTCATTTAATGTTTCTGTTAACTAAGAGAAAAAAGGGGTTTTCTTACTCTAGCTTATTTTGCATGAGTTTAATGCTGTAATGTTCGCTAAATACTTCTATCAAGACAGTGAAAATATTTTGTTGTTCATAAACTTGCTCAGATGAATCTTCAAAAAGATGAAGAATTTTAAAAATTTAATTTAAAAAAAGGATAATATGGCACCTTTTATATAAAGGGATGCAAAAAAAGAGAAAACCCTCAGCTTGATTGAAACGATCCTATAAAATACCCTAAATTCTTTTTTTTCTTTAGAACAATATTAGTATTTTCTAATTTTCTTTCAGCATTGCTGAAATCTATGGAGTCAGTCAGATTAAAACAGTCTTCCCATTAAAGTCAGACAGAGTGTCTGCTAATCTAGAAATGAAATATATATTATCCTGAAATCATTAATGTTAACTGGAGCTTTTTTCAGCTAAATCTGTGTTCAAATTATACTATTAAATGAAATAAAAATCATCTAAAATGCTATAATATAGTAATAGATGCATTAAAATCTTAATAAAATACACGGAAGTGTACCAGAGAACCACTGTGGCCATAGCTTGTGTGTTGACATTGTAGCAACTGTTGTTCAGAGATGGATCACACAGTTGTGAGAGAGACTGCATATATTGAAAATAACACAGCATGTGAACTAAAGATATAACATGATAAGATTAGTTGGTGTTCACCAACATTACAATCTATTTTTAATCGAACACCTAGATTAGGAAATGCAATTTGCTTGGTTTTATGTACTTCTTGACAGAATAGGGCTGTCTTACCCAAAAGATGTAATTGTTTTTGTTATTCTGCCTCATGTCTGCTATGATTTTCAAGAAGAGGAGGAATAGTGCTAAAATATATTAAGGGTTTTTATATTAAATGCGTACTCTTACAAACACATTTCTCAGTATTTGTCACTGTATAAATTAAACCTGTAGTGCACATAACAATAATGAACACCTATATGCATTAACTCATATAATTAACTCCAGCATTGCAATGTTTCACATGTATTTGTATGTGTCCCTCTATGTAGTAGACAACTGTATATATGCATAAGTATAGTATAAGTATGTATTGTATTCATAAACAGGAAAATCATCAAATTATATTCCCATGGAATTATTCTGAAGACAGGCATTGAAATACTTATTCTTCACAAACAAATTGATACAGAAGGCAAATTCTGTAATTTTGTATTGTAATGAGCTATCACTTTTATGTATCGCCTACTGAAAATGGAATAGGTTAGTGAAAAAAGATCATCAAAATGATTCTTTGAGGAGAAGCCGTTCTACAAAATACCTCTGAGAATTTTCTGGAAATCTGTTGCATGGGAAAAAAATCGCAATACCTAAGGTTGGGGAGACTTCAAAATTGTGTGTATTGCACTGTATTTAGAAAAAAAAAGTAAGGTGATATAAAATACCTGTTTATACATATATTACAAATCTGAAATTAATAGTATTAATTCTCAGTTCTGTTGCCTGTCACACCTATTTAAAACTGAAATACACAATTATTAACAGAAATAGTCTATAGTCATAATGCAACTCAAAACCGATTTGTGTGCAAAAAGAGAGCTGTTATTCCTCAAAAGTACATTCTTAAATAAGAGAGAGTTGGAAATAAAAGGCAAACTGCACCTTGAAGTGAAAGAACAGGAGCAGATGTCCTTTAGCTGTGTGTTTTATTGATTTATAAACACTCAGTCAGGCTACCTCATCTCTGCAGAGTAATTTAGATATGGGAAAATATCTGTGAAATATATTGATTGCATTATTGATTGAAAAGCCAATTGCTGTTGCACTCCTGTTTTACCATTTAAGTCCTGACACATTTTGACATATGAGCCAGCTGCGACTACTGCCTCGATACTGCAATGAGATAATGTGAAAGCTGTCATAACCACTTCTGTGTCAGCCGCAAGAATTTACAGTGTACTAGTGCTGCTATTTAGCTTGTTCCTTAACCACCTGAATAATTAGGGTTTGTTAAAGCTTTTGCTGTTGCACATTTGGTTTATATATGTGCTGTTTTTATGTTTCCTTTCACACTGGATTGATACATCATGAACAAAAGAAATGTAGAAACCAGGCTGTTATTATTCAAAGCTTATACACATGGGGATGACTGTTTCTGCTCAAATATTTTTCTCCTCTCCATGAGGAATTTGGATTTTAGAACATTTTGCAGGGGAATTCTCACTTGTTGCCAGATCAGTTTACACTCAGCAGCAATAAATCAAGGGAGGACAGGAAAAAATCCTCTACAGCCTATTAACAACTCTGTCATTTATTTTGAAATTTTAAGCTGTGGAAAATACAGTGAAAGCAAAACCATATAGTAACTTATTTATTATTTTTCATATTACAAAACTACTTTAATATTTATTTATCTATCTGTGGTTTAAGTTAAAATTGATAAACACACTGAAAGGAATTTTGAGCTCCATACATAATAGTAAATAAAACCCTCCTCATAAAATGCATCCTTGAGGAACAAAAGAAAAATTTCCTTTTTCAGCTCCACATTCTTGCATGGCACAGAGTGAACTATACAGTTTAATCACCTTCATTCCTACTCATATTAGGAAAAGATAAGGCATCTTCATAGCAGCTTTAACTCATTTCTTTGACAATATAGTCAATATAGACTTTTCTTTTTTCCTAAGGAAGCTGATTATATAGTTCATTCATGCCATCTCTTGTTCATTTTCAGCTGTTTATTTCATGATCTTTTGACCAGATCCAGACCCTCAAGTATCATCCATGTGGGACTTCTCCTGTGCCCTGACAGAATGGCATTGATTTAGATGGATTCTATACATGCTCTAGGTTGTACCTGGGTAGATCTCACAGCAGGACTGGATTCTAGAGTACATATTTTTCATCACAATACTTGTATTTCTCACCAGGGTATCAGATGAACTATCAGCAGTTTCTAGACCTCCTATTTGGAAGGACTTCTTGTTTTTGTACGAAGTGACTTTTTTGTATCTGAAAATGAGGCACGGCCAGTGGTGTTAATACCACACTTTCTCTTCTCTAAATTAAATGTGCAACACACAGTGTATTTGCTTATTTCATTTGAATAATCAGATGAAAAATACTTACACTACCAGAATTGTATTGATTAGCTAGCAGATGGAAATGGCACATATGATGAGTCTGCAAAGCAAGTTTCTTGTGCTTTCACTTGAAATTAGAGCTGGTCGTTGGATTATGTGATGGGTGGCCATGTATTTCATCCTGCAGAGCATGTTCATGGAAAAATTCTTTCACAAAGCAATGCAAATAAAAACCATATTCAGAAGTTGTGTTTGATTTTTTTTCCCTAAGTTAAACAACAATAATTATCAGGTTGAAGAAAATGGAATTACAGTATACACTGAGATTTTTCAGTCATTGCAGTTTGACATTATTCAAAATACAATGCCATCTTAGAATTTTATTTGGCAAAAATATGTAGAGCTGTCCCAGCTGTTTCTCCTCCTAACTTCTTACCCACCCTGAGCCTACTCACTTTGAACGGATGTTGGGGTAGACAGGTCTTCATGCTGTACAAGCACTGTTCAGCAGTAGCCAAAACGTTGGTGTTTTATCAACACTGCACAAATGCAAAGCACAGCACCATACACACCGCTATGAAGAACGTTAACTCCATCCCAGCCAGACACTGTACATGCAATAGGATTCTTTCTCACGTGTCAGCTGATAAACATTCTAGGATTTCCCTTCTAGTGCAATGAAAAAGGAAACAAGGTGCGGGATCTGTAAGATGAATTTCTGAGATCATCGTAGTTTAGCTGTCAAGTATAACAAAGGCAGCGTTGGAGGAAGTTTACTGGAAGTAACTATCATATGATGAAACCATGGGTGATGCAAGGCTGTTTGGAGCTGAACAGACACTGGGATCCCAGCTTAGGGAAAGGGATAACTCATTGAAAATTATACTAGCTAATATCGATCAGAAAAGACAATATTCCATGTCATTGCAGCTTTCTGCTCCAAAGGCCCTTCTGAGAGTATCCTGACCCTTCAAGCAGCATTCTTTCTTCCCACTGTGAATGTGCAAATTTCTTCATCAAAGGCAGCTCCAGAAAGCAAATCAGATCTTATGTGGACTGAGCCTTCTTTCTGAAGGTTACTTTTCCACTTTCCATTTCTCCTTTCTGCAATAGTCTGTCTATTATAGCTCTTTTCCTGTGTTAGGCACCTAATTTTGGTGGCAGGAATTCAGACCCAGACATCCACAACTGCTAGATCCTTTTGTCATTAGGAACTGGATGTAGAACACTGGGAATAAGAAAACTCTATTGACAAGCTGAAGTTGTGTATGAACAAGGAGTCAATTGTACTTCAAACCTGCACACTATTTCTTGCTGAAGGCTGTGCCTAGAGGCACAATGAAGTCTTGAGGGACTGAATATAATCTAAATTGCAAGAATCATATTGTGGCCTGATTCCTTAAACCTTTACACAAGTTTGACAACTTTCCATGGATTATACTAGAAAAATATGAGACTTCTAAATAAAAATGGTTTATTTGGATAAAAATGAAGATGTGTTACTTTTGCCACTACAGAGTTATTTACTGTGTGATAATGGATGCGTGACATTTCTTTAAAATATTTTTTAAAAGTCCAGAATGCTTTAAAAATGCCTACTTTTTCATGAAAAAAAAACTTCATACTACTTGCAGGTGAGCTAAGGAGGCAGACACAGTATGTGTAGGAATGTACACATTCATAGTCCTGTAATAATTAACATAAGGTACTAAAATAATTGAGAATATGGATGCAGAAATACTATAGACAGATCATACTGTGTCAATATTCAGGAATCTTAATGAATAGTATTGTAGGATGTAATACTGCTTCCTACATTTCTCTTGGGGTTTGTACACAGACTTACACATGTGTGCAGACTTGTTCAAATATGGGACCATCATGTACGTATACTAATACATTTAACTTCTGATAAAGAATAAGCTTTTCTCATAGGCAGCCATAAAGAGGTGAGCATTCTTACTTTTAACAGTTTAAATTGCACCTGTATCTCTTGCTATGTCCTTTATGGTTTTTTTTTTCAAATACAAAGCAGTTCCTTCTTTGCTTTAGCGGAAAAATTTGAAGAGGGAAAGAATACAGTGGTATCCTTCACCAAAGAATAACCGTGCTGTTTGGAAAAACTAGTAATAGCTGCAGGAGATGGAAGACCACAGACAGGAAGACAATTTATTGCAAAAGTTGCAGTCGCTCAATTTCTCCCTCTCATGTTGGAATTGGAAAACATCTATGCTTTATAAATGTCTTTCAAAAGTTATTACAATAGAACCTTGACTATTAGGATTGAAATAGTCTGTGCAGAAAGCGATGAAGGCCCAACATCCTCAGCTGTTTGAAATCAGATTGATCAAGCATACTCAAAGCTAATACATGAAAGTCAAATTTTCTATCTGGTCTGTATGGCCTAAAACTCTTCTTGTCTCCTATAGATGAAGGAGTGTCAAGTTCCTTCAGTGTTAATGTTAAATGAAAACTCATTTCTTCTCATTATTTTAGGAGGTGACAAACTATTAGATGTGGCACTGTTTTTGAGGGGAGAGATTATGTATTTCATTTTACATTCTGCAAATAAATATTTCACACAATAATTTCATAAATATCATTATATGTTCAGCTTGTTCACTCACATTTATATCCTTTTCATTATTATGTTATTTTTCTGGTCTCAATTAATTTTGGACTGAAATCATTGGAGATGTTTTAATTTACCTGCACCAAACCTTGAAGCTGGAGTCACATTAAGCTTTGTAATCTGACTTTATTAGGAAACTGAAATTTTTTCAATTTTTGTACATTAGATGATGTCTTTGGGAGTGTCACTATCTGGCAAAAAAAAAAAAAAAAGTAAAACAAAGAAGATGATAATGAATTTGCATTTTCAACAGAGGGCATGTTTTCCTTCAGAAGTATTGAACTCAGGTGACCAAGAAATGAAGAGGTTTTTTTGTGAATGAACTTAACAATATGAATTAACATTAGTTTTCTTGGTGTCCTTTTAATCTCTTTCCATGAAGATCTTATTTTATTCCCCTGGATGGACTTGACGTTGAATTTGCACTTCACCATTTGTACTAAATATGCTAACTGTTAAGAGATCACTTGATCACCATCCTCACATGGAGACAACATAGCAAATTAAGAGATTTTTACTTTAAAAGAAAAAAACCAAAATTAACCAAACTCCAGTGGCAAAAATTGGAGGTGGATATGTTGTGTGGGTTTTAAAAGTAAATGTTTTAAAAAGAAAACCACTGCAACACTTTCAAATAGGTTGTGGGGTACTCTCCATCAGTGGTATTTTTTAAAACAGAAATGCGTATCTGGGAAAGGGTGCGTGTGTGTGTGTGTGTCTTTTTTATGTTCTTCAAAAAGACATGTCCTAGACCAGCAAGAGGCTTATGAGATTGAGCCAACAACCACCTATGGAAATTCCATTATCTGAATTAGGCAGAACATTCATCTAGCTGGCCAGGAGAAGTCTATTATAACTTTATGTACTTTGACAAAGCAATTATTTACAATAGATGGAGAAAACAATCCAAAAATGGTCATTAACTTCCTACTTGGCCACACTTCAGTAAATTTCTATAGAAATGTCCAACAATCTTTCTGAAAGCCAGAAGACATACATTGTTTAATCCCAGCTTTTTCTGAACTATTACCTAGATCAGGTACATTCAACTCACAAGGAAAAATTACCTTTATCTAAAAGTGATGATGTGTAAGAATGCTCATACTAAGAGTCCTCTCTTGATTATATCAACGATATTACATCTTCCAATATCCATTAAATACTGACAACCCCTGTCATTTCCTATGTAATACATAGTGAAACTTTACTTCACACTACTAAAATAGTAAATATATGCACTTCCAGAGAAAACTTATGTTGAAAAAAAGTGGTTTCAATCTCAAAATATAGCATTTAATAAAGCAACATGATATCTTTAAAAAAATTAATTATTATTCCAAATAAAAGGCATTCCTTTCATTGATTTCAGTTGTTATATTGTTTAATTATTCACTCAAATTGCATATTACCTATGGTTTAGCTGTCACCCTCTTTTTGCTGCTAGACAAATCAATAATTGAGTACAGCACATTTTCAAGGCAAGGAATCTTATCAGTAGCAGTGTTCCTTCCCCACCAATCCTCAGAGAATGGCAAGATCCTTTGAGTGACATACCCAAAAATCACATCCAGTGGTCTGGGAGTTAATAAGAAACTTTAATGATATGATGATCCTCGTGTAGTAGTAGCACAAATATCTATATAAAATGTGAAGTTAAATAACTGGGTCCATCACTATCTATTTAAATGTAGAGAATGTGAAGATAGATACAATTCTAATACACACTACAGGGTCTCTATTGCTTTTTATTTTTTCCCAGCAATTACATTTCTATGACAGTTATATGTATGCTCCAGAGGTTGTAAGGAAGGCTTGCATATGGCATTGATGAAAGCATTGACTTTAAGGTATGTATTGTTCTGTGTTGACAATGGAAATGTTTATGTAATGAAAATGTAATAAATATTAATTCATTAGATGCGTTCATCTGGATGTGAGTAAATTTACAGCTATTTATAAACTAATCTTCCAAAGAAAATTCTTCCAAATGCTTTCTGTTATTTTTGAAGGTTAACACTGTCAAGTCATGCAATTGGTAAGTCATGAAAGACTTGATTTTGTCCTATTTACTAAAAAAAAATTTGAAGATTGATTTACTCTGATTCACTGTTATTCTTAATAGGAGCAAAAAAAATGATCTGATGGGATTTTTTTTTTCTTTAAAAAAATGTCATATGGAGTTGATAAAAATATGCATTATTGAAACACATTTGGAGCTCACATTTCTATTTACAGTTTTTTGCAGGTAAATACACGTCCATATAAAGTTAATTACAGCACTTGCATTATGTAATATCATTCCCTGTATGCTTAAACTCAGCAAATGGTATCTAGGTTACAATGAAAGCACTAGGAACTACAGAAAGCACTACAGTCATTGCAAGAAACAGTTTTCCTGAAGCCTTTCCAACTGAGTTTTATTCTCCTGTGACAGTCAGTGTAAGAAAATGGACTTTGTTGACTTGCCTTGCTTTTACAGAATCTAATATTTTAATGTTGGGCCAGTAAAAAATTTAAAAGGTTTGTGTTTGTCAAAATTTAATTAAAAGTAAAGCAAGAAATATAGCCAAAAGACACCAATAATCTGAACTATCTATACAACAGATGTTGTACTCAAAAGTAAAAATTATAAAGTCTTTCATAACTGAAAATCTTCATTTGGAAGAAGAATTTGTATTCTGTTTCACCAAGTTACTAATATGGAACTAAAAGCAGAATAACCAAAATCTCTTTTTATTTTTCTTACCTACACTTTAAACCTAAAATAATCGTTTTTAGCAGTATTTTACTAGGGCCCCTTTTCCATCTCTTCCATTTTTTTCCTGATTGAATTAGTTTTCCTGAGCCTCCCTTTCATGGAACAGATTTAAAATAAAGATATTTTCTTCTACTTAGTCCTTTCTCGTGCTTATTACATCATCATACTTTCTTTTTCAGATGTTTTCATCTGGTTTCAAGGTGGTGTATCCTTCAAATTTCCCCCAGATTTGTGATAAATGAATGTTAAGTATAATGTCTATAACAAACACTCCCTCAAGTCTTCTTCATGTTTTACCTGCATTGTGGAAG
>CM050649.1:92770506-92880506 GCA_027574665.1 Rhynochetos jubatus | reverse complement strand
TAACTTTTTTAATCATGTTGATACAGTTTGCAACATTGAAACAACAGGTACATGACATTTAACAATCATTAAAAATATAAATATTGTTTATTCCTTTTAATTCTATGTTTTTTTCATATTTCTTTGAAAAAAGTAAGCTGACATAATTTTGGAGCAAGTCTTCTTCACTGCTCAAAAGAGCTAGCTATGTTTGCCCCTTTTTAGAGCATATCTACTACTATCAAAGAAAGCTTTAGAAATCCTGTCTGTATGTCAAAGTCCTATTAAGGCATGAAGCACTAGAATTCTTGCTCTGTGGCCTACGCCTTCAGTTTATGTCACCACTCAGCCCATCTAGCAGGATTTGGTTTCTTTTTGGGGTCACATAAAGTGTACCACTTCGGTACTTTGTTTAACAGGTCCTTGTGCTGTCTGATGGGCTAAGAGAATTATCATCATTGTTAGGTGCACAGGAGAGTAAGCTGCATGATACACGCTGTTAGTCTGATACCCTCTCTGATGACAGTTTATGGTTCACCAGCTTGGTTAAACAGCACATCACAGCAGTGATGGGTGATCAATCTCATTCCCTATAGAATTGCTCCCAAAAGTCCCATTATTGAGAAATAAATCCAGGAAATGCCATCAGAAGGAATCACCAGACCTTTCATTTAAGTTCAGAGCTATAAGGAAAGTAAAGGAGAATTTATTTTATTATTATTATTATTATTATTTTTACTGTTTTTACTTGTTCTGTTTATGTATGTCAATTATGGGAAAAAAGTATTATATAACTTCATGTTGTAATTATTTTGCAGATCTATTGTGAAGCATGATACAGGTACTTTATATAATGTTATCATACATTTCCAAATGTTTTCAGGAATAACTTCTCTTTTTCTCACCCACAGAAAGTGAATTATGGTCTTCACTTTCTGCTTACATGCATGGAGTCCGATTCTGTAGCTGTTTAGTATATTGAAAAGTGGATTGCCCCACACAACTGATGTGACACGGCCTAGCTAGAAAACACAATATAAACCAGGGTGACAAAGCCTGGGCCACAATAATGCTGGATGTAAATATGGATTGGAAGAGGAGTGGCTGAAGACCAGCCTGGCAGAAAAGGATCTGTGGGTGCTGGTTGACAGCAGATTCAACAGGAGCCAGCAGTGTTCCCTGGCAGCCAAGAAATCAAACCGCATCCTGGGGTACATCAAACACAGTATAACCAGGTGGTCCTAAGATGTGATTATCCTGCTGTATTCAGCATTGGTGCAGCCTCACCTTGAGTACTGTGGGCAGTTCTGGCCCCACAATTTAGGAAGGATGTGTAAGTCCTTGAATGAGTCCAGAGAGGGCAACAAACCTGGTGAAAGTGCTGGAAGAAATGTCCTATGAGGAGTGGCTAAGGACTTTTTGTTTTTCAGTACTGGAGAAAAGGAGGCTGGGGGGCAACCCCATTGCTATCTACATCTTCCTAAGGAGGGGAAGTGGAGAGGGAGGTGATTGTGGTTTAACTCCAGACAGCAAGTAGGCACCACACAACTGCTTGCTCATTCTCCACGGTTGGATGGCGGAGAGAATTGGAAGAGTAAATGAGAAAACCCGTGGGTTGAGATAAAGACAGTTTAATAGGTAAAGCAAAAGCTGCACACACAGGCAAAGCAAAAAAAGGCATTCATTCACCACCTCCCACTGACAGGCAGGTGTCGAGTCATTTCCAAGAAAGTAGGGTTCCATCATGTGTAATGATTATTTGAGAAGACAAACACCAGAACTCTGAATGTGTGTCCCGTCCCCCCACCTTCCTTTTTCTTCACACAGCTATATATGCTGAGCATGATGTTATATGGTATGGAATATACCTTTTGTCAGTTGGGATCCACTGTCTCAGCTGTGTCACCTCTCAACTTCTTATGCACCCCCAACCTTCTCACTGGTGGGATAGGGTGAGAAGCAGAAAAGGCCTTGATTCTGTGTAAGCACTGCACAGCAATAGTGAAAACATCTCTGTATTAGCAACAACGTTTTCAGCACCAAAACATACTAGCTACTATGAAGAAAATAAACTCTGCAATACCCTTAAAAATTAATATGCTTTAATTTTTTGTCAGCCCTGAAGTAGTCAGGCAGTTGAACTAGATGATCACTGGAGGTTCTTCCAACTGAAGTATTCTATTCTATTCTATTCTATTCTATTCTATTCTATTCTATTCTATTCTATTCTATTCCATTCTAAATTTCAGCTCAGGTGACTTAAAAGCAAGATTATTTCTTCCCACATCAGGCCGCTAAAAATGTATAATTCTATGAAGCTTTCTGTATTTGTTTCGGTATTAAGTCCCACTGGAATACTGAAAGAATTGGAAAAGGCTAGTTCTCTCAACTCTTCTCAAGTGGTAGGAAAAAAACAAAACCAAAAAAAATCAACAAAGAACATGAACCCAAACAGATTTGGACAGAAAACAATTACTATCCAGCTATTCATCCTGCCCAAATACTTTATCCTGGCAGTGTCAGAACCATTATTAGCAGTAATCATAGAATCATAGAATGGTTAGGGTTGGAAGGGACCTTAAAGATCACCTAGTTCCAACCACCCTGCCATGGGCAGGGACACCCTCCACTAGACCAGGTTGCTCAAAGCCTCATCCAGCCTGGCCTTGAAGACAGCCAGGGATGGGGCATTCACAGCTTCTCTGGGAAACCTGTTCCAGTGCCTCACCACCATCTCCATGAAGAACTTCTTCCTGATTTCTAATCTACATCTTCCCGCTTTCAATTTAAACCTGTTACCCTTTGTCCTGTCACTACAGGCACTTGTAAAAAGTCCCTCCCCCAGCCTTCTTGAAGGCCCCTTCAGGAACTGGAAGGCTGCAATAAAGTCTCCCTGGAGCCTTCTCTTCTCCAGGCTGAACAAGCCCAATTCTCTCAGCCTTTCTTCACAGCAGAGGTGCTCCAGCCCTCTGGTCATCTTCATGACTTCCTCTGGATTTGCTCCAACTGGCCAATATACTTTTTATGTTGAGGGATACACAGCTGGTAGGAGCACTCCAGATGGGGTCTCACGAGAGCAGAGTAGAAGGGGAGAATCACCTCCTTTGACCTGCTGGCCACACTTCTCTGGATACAGCCCAGGATATGGTTGGCTTTCTGGGTGGCCAGTGCACACTGCTGGCTCATGTCTAGCTTTTCATCCACCAGTACCCCCAAGTCCTTCTTCTCAGGGCTGCTCTTGACCCATTCTCTGCCCAAAATTAAAGCTAAGAATTTTTAATGCTATTTAAATAAATATTTTCTCAATTTTAAATCCTGCTTACCTATTTTGATCATGTTCAGAAAGATGTTTGCATCATTCTTTCCTTGAAAAGTAAAGGAAATTATCCTAAGAAGTTTTTCGTTGCTTTGTTTTTGGGTTGGTTTTTTGTTTGGGTTTTTTTTTTTTTTCCATATACAGCTACACTTTAAACATCCAGGCAGTAGTCAGGAGTCATTATATTCTGCCATAATTCATGAAGGTCTATGTTGTCACTCATTGTTCAACATTACATAGTATTACAGAAAAATACGTTGTCCCCTTTGAGTGCATTGGTTAAATTAGAAGGTCTTGCAACATTCCTAGCCAGCACCCGTCATCAAGCCCTTTTAAGCTTCCCAAGACTTTAATAGTGTGTTTACAGTTCACACAGAGACATGTCATGGGGGCCATGGTGGAGCATTCATGCAGAAAGATGCTCAGAGAAATGACAGGATATTAGCATATGGTAACAGAACACTGCACATGCCAGAGAGGAACTTTTCTACCTTTAGAAATTGACTGTCTGGTGGTATTTTGTGTTTTGAACACAATGTGGATGGAACATATTTGCAAGATCTCCTGTCTTATCAGACACTCAAAGACTGAAAAGTAGGCACTCTTGCAAGACAGCTTGTGAATTTCCTGAAGCTTCCATAGCTTGCAGGAGGGAAGAAGCAACATTTAGAGGCTTATATTTATTGCCTTGCAGCAAACCTCTCAGAATAGTATAGTTTTAAATGCATTTTCTAATCATTTGGAAGGATAATAAGAAAGTGAAGGATCAAGCTTTAAGTAAGGTTGGAATCTTTTCAACTTACAAAAAAGCAAAGTCTTACAATAACATGAAATGTTCAGGACAGAAAACTACTTAGAACATAACTAATGGTACAATATATATTTCCTTGATCATTTGGAAACTTGAGGCAATTCTGAGTATGAGAGTTTCTACATTAAAATACCGCATCCAACAGTTTTACTTTTATAAAGGTAGCTTTATGAGCAGTATTTTTTCCCTGATAATATTTGTGTTCTTTCTACCTGAATCAGAGATGAAAAGCAGTCACCAGTGGAACACACGTTTTCTGACCAAGAAAGACAAAATAGTTTCTGTTATAACAAATCTAGATTCCTGGCATTAAAGAAAGCTTCCCGGAAGTTCAATCTACTATGCAAAAAATGCTCAATACACTTCTCATCATGTGCCAACACCTCACAGAAACTTCTATAGAAACGAAGTTACTTTATATATATTGTTGCCTATTAATTACAATTAAATGACAACCTTTTAATGGCAGTCAACAACGCAGAAGGGTGTCAAATCTAGCACTGTCAGGCACAACAATTGATACAAATGGAGCTTTTGGTTTGGATCTGCAGAATTTCTATCTGTCTTATATTGAATTGTAGATTAATCTGACGGTAAATATTTCAGCAAGTGAATATGTATATAAATAGGTACATTTCTTCACTTACTTCTGGACTATCACCACTACTATTATTATTGTCGTAACACTTCAAGTCATCAAATGTTAGGTCTTTAGGTCAAACTGAAGTCTGTTTTTATACTGCCCAAATTTAAAAGCTAAGAGCTGAAACAATACTATAATGGAGTAAAGGGAATTCTCCACATTCATAAAATCTGTCAATAGGAGAAAAGGATTCTACCGATTTTTGAGGTCATCAGACTACTTCATAAAAGAGTAAAGTAGAAAATAAATATGTCATCCAGTCAACAGAATGGGATGGGGATAATATTTTTACATTTATGCAGATCTACCCAAATTTTTGAATAAGAAGGACATCCTCCAGTTTAGTCAGAACAAGTAAGGTATCCTTCCAACAGTGTATAGAAATACACACAAGGAACTGGAATTCTGTTTCCCCACACACATGGGAAAGATTTTTGTTTAATACTTAGATATAATTAGCAATTCCTGTTATCAGCACGCTTGGGAGATATATTGAAAGCCTCTACAGAAGGTAAATTTGTATCCTATGGGTTGTTCTTCCATCTGTCAAATCTTTCACCTAACAGTAAAATTAAAACCCCGAACACCCTATAGTAAGGTGATTTCAGCTTGTTTGGTTTTTTTGGTGACACTTTAAGGTGTTCAGTTTTAATCAAAATAACCTCTCATCAATGTCGTTCACAGGGAGGAATGGAGAAAAACAATAACAATTTTTTCATCACAAGTTTTTTCTTTCCCTGAAGACAACATCTTGTGATTTAAAAGAAACTGTTGCTTCTCATGTGGTCCTCTTCAGAAAAATGAGAATATTATAAAGATCACAGCTCAGATCTACAACTACTTTAGGGCAACTTCAGTAAGAAACTGCAGAATAGAACGCAATATTAAGATCACAAACAGATGCAAGTGATTTTTAAATGTTCTTGAACTGGTGAAAAATACCTTCCCACTCAGACACAGATGCAGCAGAGAGCATTACTGCAAAATTAGCGCCAATCTTCACTGGACCATTCAGTGTCACCAAGTATTCATCAGACGTGAATTACACTCTGAACAAATTGCCTGAAGGAACAGATACAGGGATTTTCATGTTCTAAACGTGCTTTCCTATTAGTATCAAAACAGTCCATTGGAGGATATCTCAACCCCTGAAGACATGCAATGAACAAAAATGCTACAACACTCAACCATTATTTCAAAGTACAGTCTTTAAAAATGAAAGATAATATACAGTAGGCTTGACTCCCTATTCCCTTAGACTCCATTATAATCACCCTTATGATGAGCCACACCTCATTATAATAACAGCCAAATTGCTTGGCTCCCAAGGGCAGACTAACAGTCAGGGTGGATTGTACTTATACTCAAAATAACCAAGAATAATCAAGATGAGACTCTCAGTTTGACAAGGTATGACCACTTTTGCATAACTAATGCTGTTCTGACAGGAAAAATGCTACAGATTAAGCAAAAAGAACTAATCTGGCTAATATTGATTGGATGCATAACAGTGAGTAATGTGTCAGCATATTTACTGCAGTTATAATAACATCTATTTTCTAGGCAAAAAGTTCATTTCTTTAGGTGTCCAAATGGAACTTAAAATTCTGTTTACCATCTGTATAACCCTTGCATATTTCTACACTGAAAGGATATGGTACAATACCATTTTTATTCATTTTAATTGGGGTCAATGACAAATATTTCTCATGAATTAAAGGATCAAATCATAAAGGGTGTTTGCTGACAGTGAACTCAGTGCAGAGTTGTCAGTTTACACCTAGTGAAGATTTGCTCCGTGGCATGTTATATCTTCAAAGTAATAGTAATTATGTTCAAGATGTTTGCAATGAAACCCAAAACCATGTGAAACTCTCATGGTATTGTGTTTCATTACAAATGCCAAGCATGAATGAGGTTCATCAAAAGGTTTGTTAAGGTTCATGAACTTAAGACTGGCTTTGAATTAACATTGTGTCTAACTGATAGTTTTGTATTGAAGCCATGCAAAATTTCCTTATTTCATACGAAAAAGTAGAGGAAACATTGAAGGTTCATCTCAGTTTTCCCTTCACAGTTTGATGGGCCAGATGTTAAGTCACCTGAGTTACTTCATTTGGGGAAGGATTTCACTGTAAGTAACTCCGAGAGGGCATGAAATAAATACATGATCACTAAAAAGAATAAAATAAAATAGTAAGTAAAAATCCAGAAAGTGATATAATACAGAGATTTATTGCTTATTTGCATTAAACTGCTGTGAAATTTTCATTCGACAACACTTCAAAATTAATTTTTGAAGTGGTTGAAATAATGTATATTGACCATGGTTTCCTTAATAATAATAATTTTCTTTTTTTTCTTCCCCTAACACTGTATCTTCCTGCAAGGCACAATCTTCATGGAAAATCCATGTTTTCAGACAACCATTTGTACAGCATTTTCTAGGGCGTCTCCTTCTACTGCTTTCCAGTGAAGAGTGTACAATTGCAATTTCTGCCTGTAAAACTCAGGCAGAACTGTATGTTCACTCATACATTTAAATAAATAAGTCTATAAATCCATTTCACTTCATATTTGTCTGTAACACAGAATAGAAAGTGAAATGAGGCAAGTGAGGAAAACTCCATTGCAAAGAAAAAGTTAAACACAAGCTTGAATTTAAAGAAAGATATATATATGGCAACCCTACAGAGCATGACAAGGAGTTAAATCAATACAAGAACAAATATGTTCTTTATTCTAACTAATTGTAGTTTTATAAGATGTTTGGCATATGAGTATTGTTATTTATAAATAGTTGAAAACACCTACTGTATTGATTCAGAGCAGTGATTGATTGACATGGTTTCAGTATAGTGTAATTACTGTATCCATGAAATGATTTAAAATGTACTGAAAGAAAATTAATCTTGTACGTGGGATATATGAGTGTTGTAAGTAGCCACCTTAATGCCAAAATATGCTTAGTGATCTGTGCCATAGCTGGCTTACTTGCTTTCTTGTAATGCACATGGTGACTGTTTTCCATGGCAGATCAGTTCTGCATCACAAAAGAATAGGTATTGACTTGGAGAATGCTTTTCTTTTTGTTTTGTTTGTTAAAGATGAAGTTTGAGCTATGAGAGGTTTGAAATGTTTTGAAAGATCAGGGTTGA
The DNA here is from genome assembly GCA_027574665.1 of Rhynochetos jubatus. NCBI lineage: Eukaryota > Metazoa > Chordata > Aves > Eurypygiformes > Rhynochetidae > Rhynochetos > Rhynochetos jubatus. The sequence continues at coordinate 92,872,599 of CM050649.1, read as the reverse complement.
TTTTCTGAATAAGCAAGATATCTAAAAATGAGATAAATCATGGCTTTCCAAAGGCAGTTGTACCAGAAAAATAACTCTTTTCTTTTCTTTTTTCTTCTTTTCTTTTCTTTTCTTTTCTTTTCTTTTCTTTTCTTTTCTTTTCTCTTTTCTTTTCTTTTCTTTTCTTTTCTTTTCTTTTCTTTTCTTTTCTTTTCTTTTCTTTTCTTTTCTTTTCTTTTCTTTTCTTTTCTTTTCTTTTCTTTTCTTTTTTCTTTTCTTTTCTTTTATTTTATTTTATTTTATTTTATTTTATTTTCTCTTTTCTTTTCTTTTCTTTTCTTTTCTTTTCTTTTATTTTATTTTATTTTATTTTCTCTTCTCTTTTCTTTTCTTTTCTTTTCTTTTCTTTTCTTTTCTTTTCTTTTCTTTTCTTTTCTTTTCTTTTCTTTTCTTTTCTTTTTTCTTTTCTTTTCTTTTCTTTTCTTTTCTTTTCTTTTCTTTTCTTTTCTTTTCTTTCTTTTCTTTTTTTCTTTTCTTTATTTTTTGTTAAGGCAATAAGAAATGTATGACAAACTTTCTGAAGAAGAATGGTTGAAAAAGTGATTTTAAATGAAATAAAGATAAGGTTATGGGATAGATAGGATGAGTGCAGTGAATAGTAAGAGAGGAAGTTAGTTAGACTCCATATGTTGCAGCCATTCATAGAAGAATGATCTGAGAAGAGGCCACAATTCACAGTATGTGGTCCAGGTTGTAGCATAGTGCCCAGTAGCACTACATGGCTCAAAAGAGACTTGACACATGATTTTATTTTTTTGCCTAGTCAAAGACTTCTGTGTCTTCTGCATACTCTAGAACATCATTACACTGCAGACACAACAGAAACCTTATGAGTTTTCTTCCTTCCATCAGGAAGGAGTGTGGCACAGCATGTCTGTTTCCCAGTGTACCTTTGTACCTTGGGTTTGAAAGGAAACAGAATTTAGCTCCAAGTTTGCTGGATCAGTATTTGGAATGGAAGTTGTGGGCATCACCTTCAGTGTTAGCTCAGGGTTTAGACAGGCTTGCAAAAAGGAAAGGGAGGTGGAGGGAGATTACTCTTGGCAAGATCAGTTTCACTCATTTTCACCACCAAAATCACTTTGCGCTTGAAAACTAAAGTACGTGTGCATGTGTGTGTGTGAGTGAGTATTACAGCAGATGGAAAAGATAGAAGAGAAGTCAAAAGGTAAATCTCACTTCCTACTACACTCTTTTTTTAATCATCTGCAATCTCACAATGCAATCAGCAGTATTCACACATAGCTACACTCACACACAGAAGACAGTGGGCTGAAGCCTGGGAATAAAGTCTTAAGGGAGATAGTGAAAGGGTAGTAAAAAAATCCCTTTGTTATCTGATATTTCCACTTTGTTTAGAAGGGCACATTAAGGCTAGAAGTTAGGGCTAGATAAACCTGATTGCAGAAGTCATCCCAAAAGATCTAGAGGCAGTGTAGATGATTTTTAATACACAGTTAATGAGTTGTCTAATTTTCTAGATACTGACAATGACAGAGGTTTAAGGAAATCTGAAAATCACAGCTTACATGATTTCTTAAATGTGAATTGAAGTGTTCCACCTTTACACAGTGCCTCAGATTTCGGGACCTTGAATCAAAGTGAAGAACTACAATCCCTGGTACTGAAAAAGAAGTGAGAAGACACATTGTGACAAATGAGTCCAGTAGGTGAAACCAAAAGCACAGGAAAAACAAAGTCTTAAATTGTCACCTTTTCATTATTTACACAATGAAAAACTATTAATGTACTCATTTGGGAAGCCTTTGCATATAGGGATCTCTACATTTAGAGGTTAGCATGCTTTTAAAGGGATTGTTCCAGTGTGACCTTTGATTTCCACAGATATCATCCCTCCTTTCACAGTCATATAAAAAGTAGAAAAGGTTTGCTACTTCTGGCATCTCCAAAAAATCAGTGCAGGTGACTGAGTTAGCTCCTTTAAAAAATCACACATCACCTACAGAATAGTTCAGTATTTCCTATTCAGAATTTTAATAGTACTTTGAAAAAAACCTACTAAGCTCCCACATACCTGGGTTGAACTGACAAGAGAGCCCTCACTTTCAACTTGTTTATAAACTGAAAACATTTGAAAGGTCTGTGGAGTAACAACAGCACAAGTGCAACTCTCCCAGTAACACAATGCCATTTTAGGGGTATTTTTTCCGAATGGATCTATTTGTTGTGATGATAAGAATTCAAAATTTTAGTCATATTTATGATATGTTCCCCTGAAGGAGCTACCATTTTATAAGAAAGACAGAAGAACAATTTCCTTTCCCATCAGATGCATTCATTTCCAGATTATGATCACCATGCGTTCGGCAAACCAGGATGCTGCAGATGTCAATGAGTGAAGCTGCAGCCCTCCTACTCTTTCTCTTCATCTTTTTAACTCTCCACCACCCTCAGTTATTTTAACGATTGCTTGAAGTGTTCATTCATGTCAAGGCGTGTTATTTACTTCCCATTATGGACATGACATTACACGACTCCACTACAAATTAAGAGAAGCATATTGCCTTCCAAAGTGTAAGTATTGCCCCATTCTCTATGAATAGAAATGAGTGCTGGCACTAGACAGCAACTACTTACAACAGATATTCTAAATGTTATGGACAAAGTTTCATTTTTGATAATGTACCAGAGAAAGATAAAATGTATCAAAAATACTCTACCAAACAAATTTATCATTCACATTGTCAGCCCATCAAGTTTAGTCATATAATTCATAGGCTGATTATGTGGAAAGTCAATGAATCATATAGGTAAACATTTTCTAGTGACTTCATGAATGATAATCAATGTTGTACCTGAACAGTTAATCTCTAAGTGTAACTGTTAATAACTAAACCTTCTAAAATTTAACTTAAATAAATAGAAGCAAAATTAAGAGACTATTTTTAGTCTTAATAGGCTAAAATAGACTCTTAATAGACTCAGCCTCTGATTCTATTTGTAAAACAGTGGCTGAAAGAAAGATTATTTTTATTTTATAGAAAGCATAAATAATATATTTTAAACCAGTGCAACAACCGTCTAAGACAGTGTTGAGTGGTACCATTAAAACATTATTACGGGAAGGGGGAGGTGGATACCTAGTTTCAAGAGACTCTAAGCTGCCATATTACTTCCAATATATACAGAGATAGTAGACCCAGGTATATGTATATTGTTCCTCTGACTGGTGTCACTATAGGGCTCACAAACTAGTTGGAAGTATATTAGCTATATATACAAAAGATAAGAAATTGTGGAAGAAATTTGGGTTGATTTGGTTTGCTTTGATTCAGTTTGGTTTGGTTTAATACGGTGGAACTGACTGGTAAAATCAAAGTGCTTCCCAACATCTCTTATAGGCAACTCCCAAGCAAATCTCATCTCCTGCCATAGCTGTTGGCTAAAATGTACCCCTTCATTGACTAATAAAGACAAATAGGCACCTTCACTAGTGATTCATCTAATCCTAAAATAGGCACCCAAGGGTTGATAACAACTGATCTATTCTTTTGAGGTGTGTATTTTGTCTATTGACTGTAAATAGGTCTGTATTATGTAGCTCAAATACAACTTTTAGTTATCCTAATTTAGGGATAATAAATTTCATAGTCTGTCTCCAGAGCTGATCCATGCAAATTGTACCGAATTGTAATTAAGTTGTAACAAACGATTATACAAGCCACTGAGAATTCAATATATTCAAAGCACGTCTCTCTGCATCACTGGTCAAAATAGCAACAAGCAAAGCCAATAACCTGCTGCCAAACACCAGTGAAATTCCAGAGCTTCTTTGATCCTGTATCTCAAAAGGGTTTTTTTTTTTTTAAATCTGCAAATATTCAGTATTCAGGTCAGTTTAGATGTTACTGTGACTGGTGTATCAAAACCAACTCTTAATTAAATACATAGAATGATCAAGCAGAAGTCAAGAAGTAAGACAAGGAATAAGCAGAAGAACCTCTGAAGACAAAATAAGTACAGTGAAATAATTATTCAGAAACAGTTTCTTGCACAATTAATTGTACAAATAAATAACAAAGAACAGTAGAATGGAGACTTACAAGTGTAAGTCCTCACATTTCCAAAATGAATGCAGGCAAAGCTGGCATGGTTCCAAAATCTGCAAAATATTTATTATTTAGTTTTGTCTTCCTCTTTTATAATTAATTCACAATTAAACAAGTTGTAATTATCATTCAGATACTGGCAAAATACATTCTATGGTGTTAACCATTGATAGATTTGTAAACAAAAGCAGCTGGACTGGAATTTCTTCAAGGAAATATTTACATGCCAACAGTTTATCAAACTGAAAGTCTGCAGATAAATCTACACATGGGCATTATGTTAATGACGATAGCAACGATGATTCATATTCTTAGTTGTAGCAGCTTTGTACTGCTACAGCTGTAAAAGAATAAAACCTGGAAGGAAAAAGGATAAGGAGACAGGCCTAGGGTTTTACTCCCCTGCCTCCTTTCAAGGTTAGAACATTTGTTACATTATACCGGAAATAATGGTTAACAATAGGGCCATTGTCCAGGATTCTTTCACCTCTAGAGGCTAGATTTCTGGAGGTATGTAACTGAGGTTGGATACAACTAAGCACTTCATGGGATTTTACAAGAGCACAAGCACCCACTGCAATTTTAAATGGATATCCATGCACTTTGAAAATCCCAATACATACTAAACCACATCCTTGACAAACTAAGTATGCATGTGTTTATTACATCTTCTTACTGCTTCAATGCAAGAAAAGATTAGTAACTGCTTTAAAAAATTCTACCAGCTTGATTCCTGCTCAGTATTCTCAATTTGCATGCCATTACCAAGGTCTTGGGATTTAAAGGGCATCACACCCTGAAGAAAAGCATGAACAAGTTCCTATCTGCAGTCACTTGTCACACTTTTGAGAGTGACGGATATAACTATAACTAAGCTATAACTCTCACCAGAGTGTCTCAAGAGTTCCAAATCAGACCCTGACTTCAGCATATGTATTTGAATGGAAACACAGATACACAAAAGAATAAGTGAATGAAGAAATATTAGAACAACATGAACAATAATAATAATAATAAAAAAGAATAATATCTGGAGACAGGAGCACGCATCTTTGAGCAAGCTGGTCTAGTGGAGGATGTCCCTGCCCGTGGCAGGGGGGTTGGAACTAGAAGATCTTTAAGGTCCCTTCCAACCCAAACCATTCTATCCTTTTATGATAATTAAGAATGCTGTTCATTTCAGGAGAAATTCAGGAGAAGAAGGGAATTTTCCCAGGGAAAATTCAACTCATATAAACATTTAAAGCTTCTTCTAAATCAGCAATTCATTCTCTGGAGGATCTTGATTTTAAATACAACTAGGGGTGTCTGAAAATAAGTCATTGTGGTATGGTATGGCTGAGCAGTCATTTGTGGGTATTATACTATAGCAACATATATACTGGTAAATTAAATGTAATCACAGAAGTTCTGGAGTCCTGTGTCCAAACAGTACAGAGGACTCTTTATATGTAATAATCCCTCACTCTCCAAAGAGAAGTTGACTGTTTACAAATTATCTTCTGGGCCTGATCCATTCTAGCTGCTGTACCACCCTCAGAATTGTCTGCAGCAGAAAGAGTTGGCACGGGCCACTACTTGGCCAGGCACCATTCTAACAACACAGCAGCAAAAGTGATCAATTCCCATGACTTGGAAACTTCCGAATTCACTCAATTTTCTTTTATAACAGCCTAAAAGAATAATTCCAACTTTGTTTGGGGTTCTTTGTGGTTGGTTGTTGGGGTTTTTTTTAACTGTGTTTTGTTAAGATCAGTGAAGGCCTGTGGTCAATAATCTATGCCACATCCTAGGATATTCTACTGCATACATTAAGGGCGATTGCCTTGCATAAGTATTGAACATTTTCATGTACTGGAAAATACTAGTTTATTGAATATATAAAGGAAAGTAGTTTTGCATGTACTCAATAAATTCAGTGTATTCTGGAACACAAGATGTAAGCAAAGCCTTGTACATGTAGACCTTTTGTTTCTTTGCAAGTGTTGGATTTATTGCGCACATGCATAAGAACTACAGGGGATGTATGCTCAGCAGGTAAAGCAGTGACTCAGGGACAAATGGCAGATAGGATCAACTGAGGCTGCTGCTAAAATGATTCATTCAGTCTAGCTCCCATTCTGCCTTTGAAAATTAGACACTTCTTTTCAGCTCTCTGTAGTCTGCAGATTGAGAATCTGTAGTTCATAAAATCATAAAATGGTTTCAGTTGGAAGGAACCTGAAAGACCATCTAGTTCCAACCCCCCTGCCATGGGCAGGGACACCCTCCACTAGACCAGGTTGCTCAGAGCCTCATCCAGCCTGGCCTTGAACACTTCCAGGAATGGGGCACCCACAGCTTCTCTGGGCAACCTGTTCCAGTGCCTCCCCACCCTCTCCGTGAAGAACTTCTTCCTGATATCCAATCTAAATCTACCCTCTTTCAATTTAAACCCATTACCCCTTGTTCTGTCACTACAGACCCTTGTAAACAGTCCCCTCACCACCAGCTTCCCTGTAGGCCCTCTTCAGGTACTGGAAGGTGCTATAAGGTCTCCCCGGAGCCTTCTCTTCTCCAGGCTGAACAACCCCAACTCTCTCACCCTGTCCCCACAGGAGAGGTGCTCCAGCCCTCTAGGCATTTTCATGGCCTCCTCTGGATTCACTCCAACCAGTCAATATCCTTCTTATGCTGGGGACCCCAGAGCTGGACGCAGCACTCCAGGAGAGCAGAGTAGAAGGCAAGAATCCCCTCCTTCGACCTGCTGGCCGCATTTCTGATACAGCCCAGGATACGGTTGGCTTTCTGGTCTGCCAGCGCACACTGCTGGCTCATGTTCAGCTTCTCATCCAGCAGTACCCCCAAGTCTTTCTCCTCAGGGCTGCTCTGAATTCATTCCAATACAGGAAATCACATAACAATTTTTAGCATGCATTTTGGAAATTGTATCAGCTAGGAAAAAAAAAAAAAAAAGAGTATCATTGACTTTAAAGAGCAAAATGGAGAAGAACTGATGGAACCTGAGCACTTCCATATTTACCTGCATTCCTGTTAAACATTCCTTATGGACAGTGAATATATGAATGGGATGAAAATCAAAGAAGAAAGTAGCTCTTTTTACCCTGAATGGAACAATATTCAAGAAAAACAAAACTTTAAACACTGAAAACTCTTCACAGTGCACAAAAGCAAACTGCAGTTTTCGAAGATGTCCCCTGGTACTAATGTTCTTGTTTGCCAGAAGCTCATTTGCCATGGCCAAATGCTTGCTGATTCAAATAAAAGCACCTCACCAACAATTCGCACAATAATTTAAATTGAACTTGGCCAGCTTATATTAGGAAAGAAATTACTTAAATTGAAAAAGGAATAAACCTTTCTCAAAATACAGTTTGCTCTTTCTGCCCCAAATTAAATACAAAGGAATGATATAGTGGCACTCTCTTTAATGACCACCACTTAGAAGAATATGCAGCATTTGTTAAAAGGATGAGGTATTTTTAAACTTGAATATAACATACAACTACACACTATTAGAAAAATGCATTGTACAACTCATCTACCTACATAAGTATAATAGGAGGGTCTAGGGTCAGTAGGAGTCCTAAATTAAGTGCCTGCTATTGCTCTCATAACAAAATACAGTCTTCACAGTCCTAAATATAATGTTTATATATTCTGACACTGGTTTAGTAAATTAAAAGGAAAAACACAAGTCATTATTATGTTTTGTCTCCACTCTCTTTGATTTAATACATGTTTTACGTACAAGGAAGATGAATATGGCAATGCACAATATCCCTGATACCATTTATTGTCCACTGTATTAGATGTCACCCTCAGTCCCTCATGGCTTGTTCAAAAGCATCACTCAGGCCAAAGCCCCACCTACCAGCTCTGATTTACCAGCTCCACCTGAAACCTGAACCTCAGCAGGGCTTATTTGACCTTTTGGAGGCAATGCATTGCAAAGTCCAGCAGTTCCAGTCACTGAGTGTGTTCCCACTGCTGTCATACATGGAGGGAAGGACCAGAGTACAACATGATGCAATCTGTTGGAGCTCTAGGGCTGTATGACCTCACCATGGTCATACATGGTGAGCAATGAAGTTTCCACCAGCTGCTGGTCCTAGGCTTGTACAGAGCACCAACTGCTAAGGGACCTAGGGTCCACATTGCAAGTGGCAAAACCTAGATTATATCCTTTTGCATGACTAGGTTCCACTAGGAAAAGAAATTGCTTTAGGAGCTTGAGGGCACACCACAAGAACAGATATAAGGCAAATTCATGTCACAGAGGACCCTTTCTGCACGTAAAATTGCTAATGTAGACACACCTCTAGTGTGCTTTTATGAGATAGGAGCTGCAGGACACCCGGTCTGCCCACTTCTCAAGGCAAATGGTAGGAACACTTTCTCAAGACAGTGTGAGGTGGGTGACTCGGGTTGCTTTCTACTCTCAGTGGGTTCACACTCCTCTGCCAGTAGAGTGGTAACACTACATAGTTACAGCTTAATAAGCATGAGGAAGAAGGAAGTCCTCAACTTACTGCTAAAAGGAGCAGGAGCAAAGACAGAACAAGAGCACATTGCCTAGTAGTAGGGCATATGGGGTATTGGATGCTCATGCTGTGGAACTGTGGAAATATGTGTGGTCAGCAGCTGTGTATTTCCTTCTTTTCAATGATACTGCTTGGTTATTTGGTGAGATTTCTGAGCACAGTGCATTACATTCTTCACCTTAGATTTTGGCTCCCAAGAGATTGTGCCAGAGCTAGGCATCTAGGTGTTTCAAAGCGGTACTGAAATATCATTATTAGTGCCCAAGGAGTGTTCAGGGCAGTCGTGGAACCATTTAGTAAGCTATATGTACTTCAAAAGGGCAGGTTATTTATTATGGTTTGAAGTTAGGCATGTGGAAGACGCTGGAGTTTCTTTTTAGGCATTTTGAATTCTGAAATCCATGGGCTAATTTTTACCTTATAATGGCTTTTCATTTACCATTTTTCTGTGTTTGTCTACAGTTTATTTTCACTTTTCACAGAGATTTTGCTTTCAGCCCTTAATTTACCGTTTGAGTCTTATCTTCTTACCAGATGCCATGTATATACTTACAGTGTTATAGAGGCTTGCGTTGGAGAAAGATAGGATAAGATCTCACCTGGAAGAAACTGAGAATTAGAGCTTTTCCTTATTATTATTTACTGTCTCTGTAAGTTCTGTGTAAGGTGGCCTGTGAACTTGCTCAGCTTCCGCTACTGAAATGGCTTCAAAGAGTAACACTAGCATCTGTTTCCCAGAGGTGTGCTTGTTATTGATCAGCTCACAAAGAAGGTAATACTTTATCTCTGTCCTCTGCAATTGTTAAATTGAGTTCAGATTGTTCGAGAGATCCATGTGGAAACTTATTTCTGGCTTCCAATATATCATCCCATCACTGAAAAGCCAGATTCTGCAGCATCAGTTTGGTCACAGCGAACGGAAGCCAAATGGTTATTAGTTGTTTCTGAACGGAATTGAAAACAGTGTCTGCTTGCCCAGAAGCCTGCCAAATGAGTTTGTTTGCTGCATCTCTATCTTACCAGATCTTTCTAAAGCACATCTTTAGAATCGTTTCTCCTTACTGTATCACTATTTACTTCCATCTCGACAACTGAAATCTCCTCTTCTCTGCCATCCCTATGTTCTATTTAAAATTCTGTTGCAACCTCATTCTCTTAGCCTGCTTTCCTAAACACAACTTTCCTTTTCTTCCCCTTACTTTGCAATTCACCCAGTAAGCGGCACCCCCAAACTAAAAGTGCTTTTTTACCTACAAAATCCTTCAGCACTGACCCCTAGCTAAATACATTTTTACTATGGTAAAACTTCACAGATACAGACAGTAAAGACCAAAGACAGTCCTTTTGTCTCTCCAGTTTTAAAAAGCCAAATTTAACCTTTCCATAATTCAGATTCCCAACCTGCTTGACAACACCTACTTCACAGAGAAGCCAACAAAGCAAATTATCTCTTTTAAAGCCCTCTGTATCTCAGAGTGGGAAAAATCTATAGAATTACAAAATAGTTTGTTGCCTCGCAGTACAAACCAGTTTCAAGAAAGCAATTTGAAAAAATAAAGGAATCCCACTTTAACCAGAGGATCTGTTCCATCTCATCATTTCCAATTTTCCCTAAGACTCCCTGGCCAGCGTACCCAATGGAAAATTGAATGGGAAAGTTCATTCTAAGTCTAGTTACTTTCTTTTTCCCCAACAGCTGTTCTTCTTATTATTTGACATAGTATTTGCTCACTTTGGCTTTTATTTATATATTAGTAGAAAATTAGTCTGGGAACTGATTGACAAAGTTGCTCCAGCTTCCATTCTTAGTATTTAAATGAACTCTATCAAATTCTAACAAATGAATAGGTGCTTTTTTTATCCTCTCTGTATTCACTTTCTGTATCTTCTATCACATCTTGCTGTTAGTGCAGCTCATTCTTCTGGTCTTCTGATATGGAAGATCAAAAAGCTGTGAATCCTTAAACATATCGCAGCAATTTCTATTCCAGATCAGATAACTGCTATTTATAGGATAAAATTTTGCTCTTTACTAAACTGGATACAGCAAGTGTTACGCCTACAAGGGCATCGTGTATATAAATTTTGTAGTTCTTGAACCACAGAAATACTGAGGTTGGAAGGAACATCTGAAGGTCAACCAGGCTAACATTACCTAAACTGGGCAAATTTAAATTAGATTTCTCAGGGCATTTCTCACCTCAGGTTTGAAAATCTCCAAAGATGAAAAAAAAACGAAGCATCTCTGGGAAAACTTCTAATGCTTCACCACTCTCATTTTGATTTTCCCCCTTAGATCCAGCTGGAGTTTCTTTTGTTGGAACTGCTATCTGTTTCTTCTTATCTTTTTTGCTGTAAACACCAAGAATTTGGCTCTGTCTTTATGATCCAAATTTAGAGGATCAATTAAACAATTCACTGGACTATGAAAACTGTTGTTACTATAACTTGGATGAAGTAATCATGTTTATCCATGGATTACGTGCAAATTCTCCCACATTGCATAGTAGTATTTTTGACCTCTGGGTGAACATCTGAAAGATTTCCAAGTACTCTTGATGCCTAGATATTTTTTATTTCTAACTTGATTCCTTTTAAAAGAGCTTGAATTTCAGAAAGTCTTTGTTTCCTCTCCCTTTGAAAATGATGGTGTTTATAGAAGAGGCTTCTGCTTGAAACGGTGTGATACTGGCAGTGGTGGAACCATCATCATTGATCAGGGTGAGCTCCGGCTCAGCAAAGGCACACTAATAAATTCCTCACTATCATGTGGATGACTTAGACAGCAGCTACTGAAGAGCAAGATTCACAGAACCTTTGAGCTAGGACATTTTTTTTATGAAAGGCATCGAAAATGTCTGAAGTTTGGCCAACAAAACTAGAAGTGCCTGTAATCAGCAGTCACGCTTGAAAATCTTGGCCTCAGGCTTTGTTTATTGCACAGTCTTGTATCAAATAACATGTAAGTAAATAACAAATGAAGCAATTTTTAAGAACTCAGAGCACTGTCAACAAATAAAGAGGTTTACCTTTCAGGTCAAAACCCAACCTTAAATGCTTTTCCATAGTGCAAAATAAAAGGAAAAAAAAATCATATTAATTCTTTCTCAGTTGAGTCTGTCAGTTCCTCAAGTAATTTCCTAAAACTTTAGGCATCTAGCCACTGACTCCAAACTTCTGCAGGATTTGACCATAACCCACTATTAAGTTACAGGCAAGGTACATTTAGGGTGACCTCTTGTTGATTTTGACCTGAACTTTGACAGAGCTTGGTTCAACTGTAACAAGGAGTACCAACATCTGACTAGGTACTGGGTCATTCAACCTCAGTCCTATTAAATCCCAGCTACTGTGAACAGATAAAGCAATATATTATTAATGAAGATATGGTGGAACTTATGTGAGAGCAGTTTCCTTCCTGCTGAAAGAAACTATTATTTCCTGGGTTGCTTAAAACCACACAGGAAGGTTGGGAGTCTGTAACTGTAGAGGACATTCAGTTTTGGAGCGAGCTGGACTGAGAGATTAATGAGTTTATTTTTTCCCTGCTTCAGTTGTGCCGGAGCTTATAGCAGGGGAGCTGGCTATGTCATAGCTGGGATGCTTACTAACATAGACGTGCAGGACATTTTAAGGCAGATGGAAGGGCATTGTGGTTGCCCTGTATACAGCTAGCCAAAATCCTCATCAACTAGCCAGCAAAAACAACATACTGGAACCCAGGAAGCCTGTCAGCATCACACCTGCAGTCCCCAGGCCATCTAGGGGTAATGAAATGGGCTGGTCCAAGAAAGCTAAACTCTTCTGTTTTCCCAAACAAGACTGCTCCCTAATGAAAGCAGAAGCATTCATGTAGGTACGGTTCAGAAAGGAAGGAAAGAGAAGGGATGGGAAGGTAAGGCAAGGTCAGGCAAGGCAGGGTAATAGGGGAGAATACTCATAATCAATCAGACATCTCTGACTGCTGAATTTTCTGTAGAGAGGAAGATCTTACTTCCAGATTCGTTCTTAACCATTCTTATCTTAAAAAAAAAAACCAACAACAACAAAAAAACCAAAACCAAAAAAAAAAACCAAAAAACAAACAAACAACACAACACCCTTTTCTCCCTCACCAACACGTAAAGTTCTGTTAAGCCAGAACTACTTCTTTCTCTAAATGCCTGTTTAAATATTTACTGTTTGTTAAAAAATGTGTTAGGATACCAAAGTTTCTAAATGTGTTTTATGAAGTGAAGGAGATCTGAGACAAAACCAACTGGATTACCCCTGCATTTTTGTAGTTAGGGGATTAATATGTTTTGTTCCATCAATGTGTCCACTTTACATTATTCAGCACAAAGCTTTGTGAAATAAGAATCATGGGAATATCACAATATAAAGGAAAAAGGTACAAATAACAGCTTCATAAACAGAGAAATGTACATAAATAAATCATGTAGATGGGAGCAGTTTGCTTAGCTGGCAAGAAAAAAAATATGGAAAATCTGCTTGTTAAACAATAACCACAGAGTGTGCTTTTATGATGTTTTTCACCACAGTAATTCATATTAGAGATAGAAGCAGTTGCATGTTAAATAAAATCATTCAGCATTGTTCTCCTCACATTACAAAGAGCTGACTTATGTTGTTTTTAGATGCCTCCCATTAGAAAGTAAATATGCCTCTGATGTTATACATTTCAGAAAATTTAATAAAGATGAACTGTAAATAAAGTCACAGGGAGATTTCAGACAGTTTTATTAGCAGATTGTTGAAAAGAAAAGAAAATTAAATACAGTAACAGTAAACGTGGTTCTCACATTGAAACCAGGCTCAAATAACTAGGCTACCATAGAAAAATTTCCAATTCTTGCATTATGATGTAAAAACAGATTTTTGTACAGATTTTGTACAACAAAATTCGTAATAACCTTTTTTCATTTTTAGAAAACTTTAAATATATAGATAAAAATAGACAATTTTCATAGGTCCTACATGAAGATGAGTATGTTCTGTTCCAAGGGCTTGCATAGAGCGCAAATGTGGTTATAATATAGAACAACTAGACATTAATATCTTTAAGATTACAAAAGCATATAAACAATAACATGAGCACAACTTTTCTTCATAATCTATGCCAAAAAAAAAAATCCAAATCAAAAACCGAAAACAAAATACCAACCCAAAACCTGTATAACTAAAGAGGGGCAAAATATTCAACTTACGGTAACATTTCATGGTCTGTAATATTTACACTGTTTTTAGCAAGATTCTTTCTAAACATCCAGCTTATAAATTGGTTCCCCCTTAATCCTTAACATTTCCATTTATGTACCAAGCCAAACACTGAGGCATTCCCAAAGGTCTTGAAAGTATATACTGTAAAACTACTAAACCTACTTACAGGTGACTCTATGCAAGGAGCAGAGCAATGGTAGATGCTACTACATATTTCAGTTGTAGGCTTTTAATTCTCTTTCAGATATGAATGATTCAAAAGCTTGCCACAAGTCCATCTAACTTTACAGCTGTTAACCCTTTAAAGACTGCATATGAAAAAACTGGAGTACAGAATCCCATATGTGTTCAAGCAACTATGAAAATTATGAAAAAATAATGGTTAGAAAATAATATCACTACCAAGTATTAGGTAACAATATTTAATGAAAAATATTGCTCAATATTTCTTTAAAAAAAACTACCGTGATGTGAACTTGTATATACATCTTTCTATTGTTAAAAAAGGATTGTGGTGGAGTAAATGTGAACTGCACAAAATAAACGTGTACCAGTATTGCAAGGAAGACCTACAAACTATAGAAGCTCAGTGCTAGAGTTTACAAAACATTAGATTTTTTTTTTTGACAAAATAATATTAATATCCAATCAGAACTATTTTTAAAGAAATACTTGCTTTAAGTTAGGCATCTTAGACATTTAAGGTTTTGATATGTTTCCATGTAATAAATAATATTTTATATGCATAAAACATTAGATGAAGAAAGCATAATCACAAATCTTACAGTAATAGCACTGATTCACAAAATCAGTCTTTAAAGGGGTAACCCAAAAGTACGCAAAGCAAAGAACATAACTTTTAGTAATGTAATAAGCACTGTGTTGCAGCTTACTTCCAGTTATCAGCACAAAGGTGAAAACACATATTGTAGCTTTCATAAAGACAGTGAAAGTAACACATAACCACCCATCCCTAAGACAAGGTGGGAGGGACAACAGACTTCAACTGTATCACTCAGTTCTACGTGGAATTGGACTGATACATCAAGTGTTTGTTAGGTTTTCTTTTTTTAGCAACATTGACGTAATATGACATTAACATATAAAAATATTTCTGGCATTTTGACTTGCTGTTCAGCCACAGTCCATTCTTAAAAGTGCACTAATCAGGGCACTAACCAGGGCTCAATATACAAATAAAAGTGGCTGATACAGAATTCTGACTTGTTACCAGATGCTTAAGATCTCATTCAGTAATACTGTGACTCCAGGACAAATATTTACATGCCTGCATGCGTTAAAACTAGAAAGGTGTCTTTCTGACCAACAGGGTGACAAAACAATATTATCTAAAATTTTCATTTCCTAAACTCTAGATTTCTACTGCATACATAATACCTTCCTTGTGTGATTTGTGTTATATACTGTACATGTGACCAACAGTTTGATAAGAAGCAAAGTCTTTTATTTCATAAACCCCTGCCAGTTTGCAATGAGAAATTATTACTCTTTTTATTGTATTTTTTTATTTTAGGAAAAGAGACTTTGTGAACAGTAAAACAGTTTGTTTACATTCAGCATTTCTTTTCACTTACACAAAATTCCATTTCACTTAATGTAGTCTAACATACATGTGTTGGTCTCTTGGAAAGCATGTGAAAAAATTTCTTTAGAAGAAAACCCACGATCATAGTTTGAAAACTGAATGTATCAATTTTTTTTTCTTTTACCTTTTTTTTTTTTTTTTAACCTTTTTTTTAATAAGAATCCTCTTATGCCCTCTATAAGTTTATTTCTGAGCGGTCTTGCTGGTTTCGTTATGATATAACAGTCTGTAAGTGTACTTGGACACCGCTGGAAGGATCATTTGATGTGCTCAAATATAGAATCATCAGAGGAGGACAGAGTCTGCATTCCTTGAAAAAGGGAATACTCAGCCTTGTTCTGACCTACCTGTAATTTTGGATACAATAGTCCGGTGCAGAGACGCAGATTTTCACTGTAAGAAGAGTGCTACTATACATTTACAAACATTCTCTAGGTCTCCGCGTCAAGCCACAGGAGATAACCAAAGGAGGACACTCTTGCAGAATTCTTTACATTTTTGAAGAACATCATTGATAAATGAAGTTGAGGAAGTTGCCTTGAAAACACTTTGTTTCCACAGAACTCCTTATGAGCCAATGTCTTACTGTAAAGTTCTTTACCGTAGCACAGGTATCTTCAGCAGGAAAAATTCAATACATGACAGTAGTTTTCAAATAAAGTCTTCCATCTAAAATACGAAAAACAAACATTTGCTTTATATATTTATATCGACAATGAATTGAAAAGAGGAAAAAACTCACAAGGTTTAAAACCTCAGCCGAAGTAGTCTTCCCATAAACCTGTAAAATGCCACCTATGGTACTTTATGTTTAAAATAAATACTAATTTTAAAAAACCCTGAATATCACCATTGCAATTTCATCTGACAGTGGTCAAATTAACTCTATTAAAAATTACACGCACTTTGCAAGTTGTGAATACCGTAACACCTTCTAAAGCTTTAATATATGCTGCACTCGTATCAGTGCCAGGGCACTAGGAATGTAGGTGGAGCCTCTGGTGCATGTGTTTTTACTGATATGCAAACTTAACTGAATACTGCTGAACAGCAATTATTTCCTTCATGGTTGCATGCAAAAATCTTCTTGCATGCAATCGTTAATACTCCCATCACTAAAGGCATAGCTCATACTTTCTGATTTAGCTATGTTGTTAAATATACCATGTAATGTAACCATTGTGCACATTTGTAGCTATTTATATAGAACCCAGTATAGGATATTTAATTGGTATCAGTGAAGTATAGCCTCCTTCCCCCATAAATGAGATTAACTGAACAATTACTATGTTAAAGATGTAAGCACGTCTCTCAACATTTTTTTCCACCCAAGTGAGGAGGATATATTTAAGTGAGATATGTGTGATGGAGAGGGAACAAGAGAAACATAAGCTTACATAGCCAGTAACTGTTGATTTAGGAAAAGTTGAAGAGAACATACTGCCATAATGTATTTTCACCTACTGTACAATTATAAAGCAATTTTTTTCTTTACCAGGGACATAAACATCTTATACACCTCTGTTCTTATAGCAATAAAAAGATTTAAATTTTTTTTAAAACAGGAAACAGATAGAATAACTTCTTATTTTTCTGTCCTGTAGGATAGAAAGCATTGTTTCCTTCTGAGTAAATCACATTATGAAGCACATTAAACCTCCACAGTGCACAACTAGGAAATAGTACTTATATTTTAGAATATAATGTATCTGGAAGTACAAGCTGTATCCTGAATTCTGCATGAAATCCTTCTTTTGCTCCCAGTGAAATCATCTAATATTTATAAGATTTTAGAGGTTTTTGTTTCTGTTTGCGTTTTCTTAAACTAACCTTTTTATTCCAAATCAGTCTTTAAGAGTCTTATTAAATACACAGGAAAAAAATTGTGTGAGAGGATCCTATATAAATGAGTGTTGAAATTTTTTAAATGCTTGGCTGTCATTGAAACACGTTGAATCACTTCCCTAAGCTAACTATTGTCAGAGAGAGAAGTTAACGTGAAAGAAGACAAATGTACAGCACATACAGCTGTAAAAATTCATCCCTTCTGCACACCCCTTTCCATTTTTTACTGTCTAGTTTCTATCAGAAATGCAGAAGAAAAAAGGAACCAGCAGAACTGCTCACTCTGTTACAGTGATGCTTATCTAGTGTCCCTTTGGCTTTCCTTTTCCACCGCTAGTTTTCTTTTGCAAGCTTCCGGAACGTACTCCCTTTTGCTACCTTCTCCCCTGACTGTACATTTTCCTGCCCCCTTTTCCCTACTTTTTTACATTCCTAGCTTTTTCTGGCAAAGTAGGTGATAACTTCCCCACTACTCAGAGTGCTTCCACTCAGAACCTTTTCCACATTCTCTGCTCATTATGGTCTTTCTGCACTGAAGAAAGATAAAAAGAAATTGAGTAATGCCTTAACTTTTCCTCTTCTCTGATATATGAACAGCAACCAAAATGCTTACGGGAATTCAGGAGAGAAAGAAGGAACCTCTGAAATGGAGCTTAGTAAAACTGAATGCCTGGTAAACCATGTTAAAAGAAAACCTGCATCAAGTACAGGCTAGCCAGTGCTATTACTGCCTATACTCGCATATAATTCTCCCAAACATATTGAATAAACACAATAGACATTTACAGCACTAAAGCTGTCCAGGTACCTCCGTAGGAGAATTACTCCGCACACGTACCAGCACTTTGGCTATCCTCAATGCACACTAGCTAATGAGTGCTATGCATAAATCCCACTCCTAAACATTAAGATAACCTACAGCGAGTCACTTGCACTCTATTTTACTATATTAGGTCTCCATATACCTTTTAAAATAAAATATTTATTAAAACATATTCTCAATTAAAAATACAGCTGTAGGAAGCGGAATCCTTGTAGCAGCCAACAAAAGACAAACAATCTGCAGAGAACAGCAGTACATTTTCAAAAGTCAGCTCTATTTTACACTTCTTAAGGACCCAACCTAGCACTGGTGTCAATAGAAGGTTTTTTGTTTTTAATGGAAGACACTATCTGATCCTACATCTATATCCACAGAAAATGAACAATAACAGTGATGGACAGCTGCACAAAGTATCTTCCTTACAAAGTAAGAGGACATTTGTTTATATAACTTGTCAACATTTATGATGGATACATACAATAAGCATAAACCTTCCCATTCCTCAAATAACGAAATGATGACCAATTAAAAGTTCAATTAAATAATCTGTATTGACAATGGATTTAAAATGCTATATAGGAACTCAGCAGCTGATCTAGTATCATTGCCAGGCTTATTATAAAACAGATATATCCTTTATTAACGTTTGACTAATTCCCCTAACATATGGGAAAACACAGCAAACATTAGACACACCAACTTTGAAATAAACCCTGACATGTTATGCTATAGATAAAGCAATTCCATGATTAAGTCATACTTAAGTTCAAAAGTTGCTAAGAATTGTAAAATACTTCCTTTATTTTCTCAAGATAAGTCATGAAATAATGAGATGTAAAATGAATATGTTTTTCTTTGGAACCTATAGTGTCAACATGAAAAAACCCCATGGTTTCTGTGGGACCCTCTCAAATCATCAGTTTGGCAGAAGATGGAGAAATCATTTCTGTAGGCTTTATACTTTTCTTCCAGCATGTTCCTGTGTGTAGCTGAGAACTTCATGTAGCCACTCAGGAACAAGGTACACCAGGCAAATAGCACTACTAGGAAAGCCAGAGGTAACTCAGCTTTGCAGAGGAACGATAGCCTCACATCACGATGTGGTGACCAAATACAATACCTACACCTGATTGCTGTTCCCTTTCCTATTTAGACTCCTATTTCCTGCTTTCTCAATTTCCATTGTTCAGAGGTTCTACCATAACGACTGGAACTTCTCAAAGCCACCTGAATCACTTCACCTCTAGGTGTAGCCAGTGTTCCTAGCTGAACACCAGTGGAGCATTACCACCAACAGGCCTTCATGATTTCAAGGTTAAAATCACAAGCAAAACCTACAAATCGTGAGGGTGATCAGTGATCAGCAAATCAAGCAACTCCATCCTTTGTAACTCGATGAGAAAATGCAACTACTCCTAAATCCCTAATCATGAACATGCCTCTGCTCCCTGCTTCCTGATCAGATTTCAGTTATATATGTGCGTTGCATTACTTTCTACTGTTAACAAATGCTGAATATATCTATTTACATTTTAAAAAAAAGGTGTAAACCTAATATGGAATACACTGTTTACACAAACATAGATTATGCACACAAACATATACTATACACACAGAGTGTTCTCTAAAAATGTTCACAATGTTGACGTATTTTTAGCCTACTGAAAATTGTTGATCCGTGGTAAAGTTTCCCAAATTTGCATACTGTTATATACAACGTAAATACATAAAACTTTCTTTTACTTTTAGGAACTCAAGCAAAAACACAAACTGGGAAAATACTGCTAAAAAATTTCTAAGTAAAACTGTGCATGATTAGCAGATTGTCATCTGTTTTAATTGCTCTTTTGCAAATGACAGTGTTCAGCAAGATCACATAAGCTCATACTAGTAACTCAAACTGAAAACGCCACAACTCCTAAATCTCATTTGTTTTTCTCTGTGGACTGATATGACAGAAATTCTAGTCAGACTGAGGGAGTATTTTTTCTAGATCAACCCTTTTTAATTAAGACTCAATTTGAGGTTTTTGAATGAACATGCCCAAATAGTTAATAGGTCATAAATGTTATAAAAAAAACCCAACAAATGGAACTGACATTAAAGTCTGTAATGCTGAAACAAATCACAGGCCTTCAAATGCATTCCCACAGGATGTCAGCTGGGAAATTATTCACACTAGTGTTCCATGGACAGCTTGTAGTATCTACATGGGCCCAGCATTTTCTGAGATAAAACCATAAACCCATTCAAATATTATTTCTATTAATATGCATCTTTGTAAAGTAATAAAAATCTACAATGAAATGTTAAGTTTAGTCTTAGGCTGCACACTAGATAATCATCCATTAGATAGTAATGTGAGTATTTCTGTCACTCCATGCAAGTTTGCCATCAAAACATATAATATTTTATTTTGTATTCTGAGACCTGCTTTAAAAATAAACAATGATCATCACAACTATCACAAGAGCATACTGCAGTCTTTGGTTTATGAAAATCTGCAAATCAACATCAGCGGTGTGTTGTCACACTTAAATTCAGTCAATTGCTATCACAGAAAAGCCTACTGAGGAAAAGTCTCCTTAGTAATAGGACAAAGTGTTTCCTATAGTTAGGTGCTTTGGGAAAAAAACCTACCAAACAAAAAGATACAGTAGAATGTCACAGAGATCTACTAAGAAAAAAATCTTCACAGAGTGCAGGTTAAAAAGGAAAATGAATTATAAGATCAGAAATCTCAGTGGGAGCTTTGGTAAGTAAGAAATTCAAGGTTTGGGTAATTTTTTAATAGTTTTTTATTAGTTGTTATTTTTTATGATCATAATTTGTGAGCTGTAGAATAGTAAATGCCAGCCCATGATCCCATACGCCAAAGTAGCCATAATTTTAGTCACTGGAGTTTCTAATTACAGTTAATATAACTTTTTCAAATATGCACTGGCCAATGATATAAGCTGATCTTCACTCAAAATGGGACTTAAGGATATTTGAATGGTGGATCTATTAATCTCTTTCTGGTTTCAATGTAAAGAAGACCTGCTTTAGGTTGATTTCTCTCTTGTTAATAAGGAAACACCTGAACAAGTGAGGATGGGAACTGTATTCCCAACTCTGACTCTGAAATGATGTGTTATTTCACTTTTCTGTTTTTCTTTTTCTGTCTTTTAACCTTTCTCTCATTCTTTCTCTCTTTTTAGGTAGCAGAGATTCCACGTGGTGATGGTTGCTCTGTCTGTTTTCTTGTCCTTAGCAAGGTACAGCAGTGTTAGCTGAGATCTCTAAGGACCACATTAGCACAAATAACAAAACACCCACCACCAAACCAATAAAAACCCTCACATGCACATACTGATTTAAATGGAACTATAGGTTCTTGTCTCTTAAAAATCCACTTGAAGTGCATCTCCACAACTGGTGACTGACCTCACCTGAGTTTAAAGTCTTCTCTTAAACCCACATGTTGCAGCACAAAAACTCCAGTACTAGCCCATGTGCTTGCTAAGGACTGTTATTGTTATCACTAAGACTTGGTACTGAAATTCAGGATATACACGCTGTTGACACACCCTACAGCCATTAAAAACTGCCACCTTCAGATCTAGTAAGCTGGGGCAATTATAAAGCATTTCTGACTCTCTGTGCAAGAAAAGATGGCATGATAAGTAAATGAAATAACTTGTAAGTTGGTGTAACAGGTTTTGTAACTTAAGAATCATTACAGCTCTTTTCCTCAACATTCTATAAGCCACAATATTAGAGTGAAAAATATTATGATCCACCTTTCATCCAACAGATTAAAAGAAATAAAATATTTGTGACAAACAGGGGCAACTTTTATCTAAATGAAAGAAAAGCTGTTCACTTGTGCTAAAGAACATAATAAATTGTGTTTCCTGTTAGGAAGTAGCTTTATTGAAAATAGCAGCTATTTTCTCAGAAGTTATTTCCAGGCACCTGTAATCTAATGAGGTTTGTCCCTTTCAAAGAACAGTTGTACGTGCATGCCCGAATGCACACAACCTCTTCAGCCCAGAGCTGATAAAAGCATCTGCAAGCCATAGCTCAAGCACATTTAAATTATATAACTGGTTGGTTTATTTGTTTTAATAAGATGGGGCAAATGTGAATCACAGTGTACTTCTAACCTTTCATTCAACCTGATGTTTTAATCATTTGGAGGAATATAAACAAAACAAAAGAAAGGGATGGCAAACAAATGGTACTGATTCATGTGATATTTGATAAGACAGCAACGGGAAGTCAAAATAAAAGCAAGCATATTGTGACAGATGGAAGAGATCTTAGTCAAATTGTAACCCTTCTTCGAAAAACTTAAAGGAAGCAGCTAATTAAGGATGAAAACTATTTTTGTATACTCTTCATATATGTTATTCAAAATCAAGACAAAAGAGGATTTATTTTCCACCCCAGCAGGAAGATAAAAATGGGAGTCTAACTTCTTAATCATGGGAAAATCATTTATGATGAAGTTGAGTCTTTTTCAGAGCTTGCAGAATGCGACTGAGAAGATAACCCAGCTTTTGTAAAATGCATTCAGGAAATCAACTGAACATATCTTTCTGTAATTTTCCTGATAAAATTCATAAAAATATGTTGTGAGGGGAAAAGGCTCCTCCCAGTGTAGGAGGTTAATCAGAACTTGGAAGCTTTACAACTCAACACTGGAGGGACAGAGGGATCTGTATTATCTTGACATTGTTACTGACAGCAAAAGTAGATCATGTAATGGGGAACACGGATGGATATGCTGCCCTCTTCCCAGGTAAAATTAGAGTCGAATACAGCAGATGTAAGAAAGCAAGCACAACTGTTGAGTCTTTGAAATTTGAGCATTTTGTTCTTTAAAAAAAAAGTGCTTATCCAGTTTTTATGCAAAGATGGGCGATTTCACACTGCATGTTCAATAAACTCATGCAAATATAAAGTATGTAAACATATTTGGCCAAACACTATCCTATTTTGCCCTTTGTATAACACCAATAAATTAGTTTCAAATTTGCATATTGTTATTAATCATACACCTTTCATTTTTCTACTTAACATTCATGTACAAATATATTTGTGTTCACACTCAGTGCAAATATTCAGGAGACTGAGATGTTCATATCTTTCTTTTGAAAACAATCATTTATACTTTTAATTCTACATCTGAGTTTCCAGATATAAAAACACAACATGGATGTATAAAAAAAACAGTAACTAAAAACCTTCCTCGCCACCCGCCCCTGCACACACACACACACACACACACACACACACACACACACCCCGCAGTTATTTTAACTATTGAACTGTCAGGATCTTCTTTCAGTAATTTAATCATGTGTTTTAATCATGAATGTTTTCATTATATCACTGAATACCGTGGGAGCAAGCTAAATGTCAGCAATCTGGTCTTCAGTAAACTAACAAAGAGATGGACTACCTGAATATGTCACCGTCTATTATTTAAAGATCATATAGAACACACAGAGCTTGCCATTTTGAGCACTGAGAAGATTGAACTGCATAGGTGAGAAATTCTTTGAAAGAAATAGATTAAAAAAATCACAGTCTTTTATTGTTGCCTTATGAACTTAGCAGCCCTTTTTCCATTTGTATAAACAGAACAAAAGCATATCCAAAAAAAGACAACAGAACTGATTACTTACAAATACTGAACCTGAGTCACTAAGGCATTGTATTGTGTCACTTCTGATGGTAAAAACAAAACAAAACAAAACCTCACCAGGAACAGAGGAAAAAAAAAAAAAAAAAAGAACCCACCAAAACCAGAACACCTTCAACTGAGGAATCATGTGGAAAAGTTATTAAAGGATGAAGTCACAGCTAAATACTATCGGCTTGTGAGCTTCCACAGTTAACTGTGTTGAGTGCTGTTTGTAACAGTGTGGATAATTCTTGCACTGAACAATTTGTCCTGCATTAAACAGTTTCAAATTCTGCAAAAAGTTGTACTTCATTTCCTATCATATTTTCAAAAACATAAACAACTTTTTTTTTTACTATCCTTTTAGCAAGTCAATCAACAAGTAACCTTGGATCTGATAGCACAAAATTGACAGAGCTGAGATCTAAGTATTGTAATGTGGTTTCTGACTGATAACTTCTCTTTTATTTAAAAGTCTTGATGAAAAGTGAAATGACTATTCAAGTTTTCAGCCTGATTGCTCTTCTTTCCACATTTTTTCTTTACTTTTTTAGTGCCTTGCACAAACGAACACTGTTTTACACGGATCATCACCAAAGTATTCTTAAATAGCTATCATAAATTAAACCTTCAAACAAACAGGCTTAAAAATAATCATTTTTCTCTCTGGAGGGGAAAAATGGTCATAAAATGAAATTTGAATAAAATACAATAGACCAATGTTTGTTGGAGCTTTCAGCAATTTTTGCTTCTGAGTTGAGATCAAATTACAGAAAGTATCTATGCAAAAGCATATACAAGTTAGTAACTCTTAAAAACTACTCTCCGTACACATGCATACAGATCCTTTCCATCACTGCACTAGAAGCATGATACGTGTATTTACAAAAACAGATCATATAATAACGTGTGGACTAATAAAGATTTTTTATGAAAGTCTGAGAAAAGTAACACGGGTCGTGATTTTTTTCTGCTAGGAATAGTTGTGGCCATGGTTTGTACTAGCAGTCTAGTGTGTCTATTACCAGTGTGATGTTCATTTCCTTCAGCATATACACATCACTTAGGAAGACACACTCTTCTGAAGTATTATCTTTTCTAGAGCTTTAGCCTAGACTACTTTTAAAACACAAGAAAAGACTTATCTAATACCTACGCAGAGTATCTCTTCTCATTTAGAGAATCACAAACCTACCTCACTCTTCCCTACAATCTACTTCTTTTCTAAACAAATAACTTTAATTTTATTTAATGCCCCAATAACTGACAGACTAGTGTTTCATTGTTTTCAGACTGAAACCCCGCAATTAATACCAGAGTATGATCTGGCTTTTCCTTAGTCCCAGTTACTGAGATGTCATTTCAAATGCTGCAAAGGTTACTGGAAAATAGAGGCCATTTACAGAAAGCATTTAGCTTTATTACTTACATTAGTCTGCATATATCAATTCTAGAATGTGTTAAATCCTATTCTAATATCAATACCACATTAACACCACATTTTTCTTTAATACCCAACCACCCTTGTTCTCATCTGTGTGCTAAAACAGAGTAACAGCCCAATGCAAAACATGAAGAAATAGTCACATGCAGAACAGGAAGGAATGAGGCTGTAAAATAGACAGATTGCACAGTGGCAAGCTTATGGAAAATCTATTAAGGATGCGTGGGATGCAATATAGGCTTGCTGCTTTTAGGTGTTTTGTATGAAAGCAAGCTTATGGAAGACAATGGCACCAAGCACTCAGCTCAAGAACAAGACTCAAGGTGACCGAAACCAAACCAGAAGTCATGCCCTAAGAAATGACCAATGAACTGAAGTCACACATAATCCTTATCACCACCTAGAAATATGAGTAGACCTCAATGAAGTTCCTGGCGCCGAGCATGAGCAGCACAACTACAAAACTAAAAAAACCAGCTCATGTTAAATCTGGGAAAGACTTGAAGCTGAAAGATGTACATGAGGTTTAATCTAGTAGGTAGCTATTAAGCAGTACTTAAGCAAAATGCTTTTGTTCCTATAATGAATGAAAAATACTAGCATTTTAAATTACAAGGGAACTTTGTTTCTGTGACAAGTGGCCCAGGTAGATTGTTTTTCAACTCATAATTCAAACTAGTTCCCCTAACTGACTGTAAACTTCCATCTTGGGCATATTCTCATAGATGTATTTAGTACTGCAGTGATAAGCCAACCTCTCCCACTCCCTCTCAGTAGTAACATAATTTCAGACAGGTACTTCAAAATTATTATTCTACCCTCCCAGGAAAAACTCAATTAGCCTTAGGGCCAGGTGGTTTGAATTTGGCACCAGTCTGCGTCTTTGCCAATAGAGATTCCTCAGAAAAAACAGCATGTCATGACAGACTGTGTCCTGGACGCACCCCACTACAGAAATCCCAGACCATATGGAAGCAGCATGCTTTTCCAGAGGGAACTTAGCACCGTGGTCCATCATCAAAAAGTAAGCAAGAGAAAAGAGAATGGCTAAATTAAACCACAGAGCAGTCTCAACCAGTGGCTCTGGGAACAAGTGACTACCTTGGAGTCAGAAGAAATGACCTGTGCAAACTATCTGAAGTGTAAAATTTTCTTGCTTGGAAGTGTCAAGACAGAGGAAATGAAAAACGTTACTTCATGGTTGGTTTTTATTTTTCTATGTTTTCCGGTTTGTTTGGGGGTTTTTTTTGTGTGTGTTTTGTTTTGGTTTTTTTTTTTCCGTTCTAGTTTTCCACTTACACTGTTTATTTGCAACAGGAACATTTTAATGGCACTGTAGAAGTCACTTTGAGACTTCCTTTGGAACAGTGCTTAGGATGCTGGCTAGCCATGCTCAAGGAATTTAAACTGAGTAATTTCAGAACAGGCTACTAGTATAATACAAGGAATAGAGCCCACAAGATGGAAAAAAAAAAATTATATGCTTATCACAGAAAATCAATTGTTTGTTCCTTGTACATACACCAAATAGTAAAAAGAGACACAAAACACCTCTGTTTTTTATTGCAGAAACTCAGTTCTGGTGTAGCCTTACAAGATGATAGACATATCAAAATGGTCTTTAAGATGGTATTTGTGATATGATAACCTGCAAATGTGGATTTTAAAGCCCATCTAGTCCTATTCCTAATGGTATGCCACTTTAGTAGAAAGAGAAGCAAGAAGTGAGTATATCCTGAATACATTTACTGAATATCTGGTCTAGTAAAATACACTCGGCTATAAAGTGAATTTTAGCTGGAAAACCTGAGAGTCACAGGTTTTGCAAGACTACTACAAAACCTACAGGGAAACCTTAGCTGTTAATTCCTAAAATTAGTACTCTTTTGTGCACTGCATAGTTAAGATCAAACTCTGGAATCATTGCCCATTTGGAACTGGAATAGAACTGATTTTTTTCAAATTTTAGTAGTGTTTTAGCATTTCAATATTTTAGCATTGGGAACCAGATTGCTTAGGATGGCATTGTTACTGCTGCGATAGTAACTGTGATTGTCATAACGAATTTGATGATAAGGTTGAAAATGGAACTGATCCTCCAGTCAGTTATACCACTTTTATGGTGCTTCCAGTATTTCCAGTGAAGCCAAGGAGTCTGATCCAACCACAATATTTTGATGTTCAGTTCATCAATGTGCAAACATACTGTGTTCTCTTCAATGGCTACAAGTGTATATCTTTGAGTCAGAGTGTAAAGCTAAAAATGAGAGGAAATTATTGCTGCTTTTTATTTTATGTTTGTATTCAATATAGCTTGATTACTTGAAAGGACTTGTAGCCAGCATATTGCAGTATGAAACAATATCATGAAAAATACATGTCTTTTAATGCGAGGGTTGCACCGACAGTTTGTCACAGGCAAAATCTGCAGAATCAACAAAGAGACTAAATAAACAAGTCAAAACTTGAATTATATAATATAGCATTATATATTTTTAACAATCTCTATTCTAATTTCATGCACATAAACCAGCACTGTAAATTTTTTGGTCCTGACTTCATAACACTTTGTTTCCAAGGCCAGCTGTAGCACTTTGTGATCCATCCTTTCTAACGTCCATGACAAAACACACTATTACGCTATTGCTGCTTTTCCTAAGCTATTAGAGGCTGCATCACTTTTAAAAAATAAGGCTGACAAGAATATAATAGAAAAAATGTTCCTTTTACCATTACTGATACACACTTTGTGTTTCTCAACTAGGAAAACCAAAATGACATCACATTATCATTATATACGCTGCTGTCTCCCAGGATGTCCTTCAGGTGTTATGGAACCTTACAATGACCAAAATACTTCCTGTGAAGGGTTGAAAAGCTAAAGATTTCTATTTAAAGCTAGCAGTCTACTCTATAGAATAGACTTTCCTCTTTACAAGCCAGCTGGCAGTTCACTGGAAGAATACTTATTATAGATATCTGCTGACAGCAAATTTTAGCTATGGATGGAACGTGATGCTGGCTAAGTATTCCTTCCAAATGTGTTAATTTTAGTTCCACTTCCTTTATACTTACTTTTCTTAGTTGATTTATTTCTTTTCTTTTCTTCTTTCATAGGAACTTGAGATACTAATAGAGATGGGTCAAGTTCCAATTCAAATTCATGGGAAAGCAGAATGCTTGAATTATACAAACCCTACGTTGTTTCATGGTATCATTCTTAATCTCATCAATATAAAAATAAGCACTGCTAGAAACACTATTTTTAGAATTAAAATAGATTTGGCATAGTAATTGCTTGCTCTGCTGGCTCACAATAAGGCATTTATATAAATATTACAGGCACATGAAGAATTTGTTTATCTTAAAATAAAATACTATAAATATTACCTATTTCTGAAGGACATTAAAATGGTTTGTCCTTTTTTTCATCATACTGGCAAAGAGAGAAATGATGAAACCTAAAATCTTTGGCCATTTTAAAATTAAACCTCAGCTAGTTAGCTAGTTTAAATTAATATAGCTTTATTGATGGCAAGGGCATCTTTTTTTTCTTTTGTATTTTAGGTGGTTGCCTTCTTAATTCTTAACACTGTTCAAAGTGCTGCCTGCCTGATACAATCACACTGTGCAGTTATTTACATTTTAAGTGTACCTGCTTGTTTGCCTCTTGGATATATTAAGTGACTGTTGAACTTTCATTCTTTTTAACAAGACTCCTGACCCCACAGTTCGTTTAGGATTATAAAAGACAGGCTGTCACCTATTACACCAAAATTCTGCCACTCAGTAATATGCCACTTTTGATCTAACACAAAATAATTGAGGTAAGTCAGTCTATTGCATTTTTCTCATATGAAAATCCAGGCAGACTGCCTTTACACATAATTATGGCTATCAAGTATTTCCTTAATAGATTCCATAAAATATTTTCTATCTACTTCCCTGTACTAGATTTGAAAGTAACTGTAACTATTTGATAAGACTTGTAAATTGCTATATCTTGCATCGCCTCTCTTTGCCATCTTTTAATGCCTGGAATTCTGATCAGTCACCAAAGAAAATACAAAAGCATAAGTTAGTAACATAACTGAACTTCTATGTGCCTTTCATCCAAGACCCAGAATACTTTACAATCATTAATTAAGTTTCACAACACCCTTGTGAGATACCAAAACATTGGTGCTGCCATCAAGAAATCAGTAGATAAAGACTGCATAAAGATTTGGTTCTAGTTAAAGGCATTGGTTAAAAATGCACTGAAGCAAGTAAAATGAGCTATTCCTTTACCATATCACTTAGTAGCAAAACGTCAGACCTAAAGCATATAAGCAACCAAAACAAATGCTACCATTTTAATTCTGAAATGAATATTACCCACTTGATTCTTTGTTTGCTGCAAAATGTGAAATGAGCAAAGACAGTGACTCCTTAGCATATACTTCTTCTGACTATGTCACATGCTACATTTATTCTTTGCAATTAGACTACCTTGGAGTATAATTACAACCCCTGTTATAAAAATAATTTTTTAAAAAAATCAGTTTCTCACCTCCAGAAACTGAATTCAGCTTTTCTGGAATGCGACTGAGTTTACTAAATTTGTTTGCAGAGGTCTGCACCAGTGTACTCTAGTTATGCTCCTTTCACAGACAAAGGAGAAATACAGACACCTACTTCATGAAGCGATGAACTGTACTGTAGACGTTCCCCTTCACTCCCTCTACAGAGCGTCGAGGGTGGCAAACACAGCTGTAGATGTCTACATTATAGACTTCTATGCTTCATCAGCTTAATTCCACCCTGTCTTGTTTGCAAGCAAAACTACATTTAAATGGAGAAACATTTACTGGTTGTCCATCACAAATTAGTAATGATATAGTAATACATTTACCATAAGATAATGCAACTATATTAGAAAAACAACATCATTTTCCCTTCTAGAGTTCGGTGATACTTCATCTACTTCTTTTTGTACCTCCCAATTTATGTCCAGGTTTGTTTTACTTCTAAGTTTTTGGAATGCTTCTTTAGACCCTTGTTTCATGCTTTGTGCCTCACAAGGTAGCATCCAATTGAAATAAATGCTGCAAAGCTTCAGGATTAATGCACAATTCAAGTTATTCTTTCCGCATTTGAGGGTCATGCTTTATGCAACTTTCAGAACTGTACAGTATGGAAACATTGCAGAATTATACCAAGCAGAAAAGGAATTGTCAGGCATGGATATTTTTCCAGAAGTGATGCACAATTACTCATTTCCAGCATCAGTAGTCACAAGAAGTGACTGAAATGCAGCTGCTCGTGGTGTGTTTACTGTCACAAATGATGTTGGAATTCTGAGGCAAGCAAAAAGGAAAATACACAACAGATGAGATTCATCACATTAACTTCAGACACCTGCACTGTAGATAGCTGCGTTTGAGCCAGTTTTGTATACTTCCTTTATAATCAATGAAGAAACTTGGAAGGTATGATTCATTTCCTTGAAAGGTAGAGACGTGTCTATTACACTTTATTGACTTTAACAGGAGTCCGGCCAAATAGCTCAGATGATAAAGACATCTACCCCACCACTGTGTGAGGTGAAACATAACCCTCCCGCTGATATTGCTTGGGTATTTGATAGATAATTACATTGCCTCAGCAGCTATTCCACAAGTTCCACATCTTCATAATACACAGCAATATACTGCCATTACGGTATCAGCAAAGTCTCACTGTGTCTTGTCAGTTGAAGAGATTACAGGATAATGAACTAAAGAATATATGATTCTGCATACAATCCCAACAGCTTAAACCTCCTGTTCTTAAATTCTTTTATACAATGAGTGCTGTATCTTAAAGCATTCTTAAACAGCTCCTACTTTTCTACCTCTGCAGGGCTGGTTTTCCAAGGTACTGCGTGTCTAAAATGAACGCAAACACATGAATGTGTTTATAAACTACTTGTGCAAGGACTTAAGCACACTCAGGCATACTGAAAATGAGTAAAAATACCATTGTGTTGTTTCATTGAGCAAATATAGTTTCTTTGTAATCTAAAACCCCAATCATTTCCCTAGTTCAAGTATACTTTTATTACTCCAATAATATTCTACTTATCCTTGAGAAAAATCAAACTCCATTTCACAAATCTTACTATACACGGTGTTAACAGTCTGTACAGAAACTATTTTAACAGTACTTTTCTTTCTCCATAGATGTTATTTCCAACAACATTAAGTAGCTAATATGTTACCTTTGGATTCTAGGTGGTCCCCTTTTTAAGTAATAGTCTTCACCTTTGTACCCAAGAAACTACTGATCATCCTCTTACACCTATTGTTTTTACAGAAATACCTTTCTACAAAGTTCTTAATTTCTTTTCATCTCATCTCACATTTCCATATTTAAATTTTGCATCAAACTTTAATATTGATTTTTTTCTCACTGCATATTCTCATTCTGGATGTCTATCCACTTTGGATACTCTCTCGAAGCTGCTGATCACCGCAACCTGTCATTTAACTAGGTCCTCTGCCACTACCATCCTTTATAACTGTTCCTGTCATCGGTCTCACTCCAGGTTCAATCATTAAATGTCAGGCAGTAACTCATGAACTGTTTTTCCTCAGCTGTTAGTCTAGTAGTACTAGACTAGTAAAGGAATCCCGTATCATGTACAAACTCCACAGTATTTTAGATTTTAAGCTATGATGTTAGTCCTTTCTTTCTATACATAACATCTGTTCTATAAAAGCTGTTATGTATCACAGGTTGACAATAATAAGAATACAAAAATGTTTACTTTGTCACTCCTGCTTGTAAAATTTAAAAAAAAAATTATCATCAATTAACATGAAATTGAAATAATTTAAAACCCCTTGAAAACTTTCGGTAGAGTGAACAGGGTTTCTCAAATTTTAAATGTTGCTGTAGTAAAAATGACACAGAATGTGCAATAATGTGTTTGTTTTTCAGATACTGTAGGTCTGAAGAGGTTTTTTTGTATACTTCAATTATAAAAACATTTAAAACATACAAACTTGTGCAATTTTTATTTTAATGAAGATGAGAAGTTCATTAACGAAGATAAATATTTCATTAGATGTTAAATAAAACAAAGAGAATTTTTGGCTTCTCTCAGCACAAAATTCCTTTGAAAGATTAATTAATACATGCAAATTATGCAAATTAGACCCATGCAAATATTTTATGAAGACAATTAAGGGAACCATTAATTACTGCTTTTTTTGCTTCAGTGAGATTCATTCATTTAATTTTAATTTCACTTTAACTGTTTTGATGTATAATCTTGCAGCTAAGAACTTTATCTTTCCTAGTGGGTCACTTAAACTTATAAATTTCATCAAGTGAGCAGCAACAGAAATCTGTAAAGATATTCTCTGGGCTATGTTTAGTATCAAGAGAAATTTTTGACACAATGCACTCCTAGAAACTGCAAAACTGGAAGGGAATGTGAGCTCATTCTTGGACAAGGTTCAACTGCTGGAAAAGCAATTAATTTGCTTTGGCTGTGCTAATATAGGGGAATTAGAAAGTGTGACACAAGACAAATAGAAATAATTAGTTCTCCAAAATGATGTTCTCATTAATATGGTTTGAACAGTAGAAATAAAAAACATTATTGTGGCATGTCTGCATTCTGTCCCTAGCCACAGGAGGTAGAAAAATGCAAGATACAGCATTTTTTCACCTTTGTAGTTTGTATAGTGGTCACATTTATTTTTATTTTTTATTCTAGGTTTTAAGAAAAGCAAATTGTGGACCCGATCCTGCTATCTAAAACACCGCACTTGCATAAAGCACGAGGGATTCCTATGTTTCCAGACTGCTTTTTTCATCGGAAAATATTAAGCTATAAATATAACTGACTAGGCTTTTCACAACAATACACTCAAATTCCTAAATTGAAACTTTGATTTTAATATTGTTTGTTTAAATCATTTTTTGTGACATGCAATACACAATGTATAATATGTTAATTCTGTAGTTTAAGTTACTACAGGAAAAGATTGCTCTATCAAAAGAGTTTATAACATTGTCTTCAAATCGGATAACATAAAATAATTTTTCTTTTTCCATAACGTGAATGCATGCATGTGACAAACTATATAGAGGTAGATCAGTTGCTCTCATTCTTAACATTTATACTAGCACATACCAGGTTTTCTACAAGCAGTGAAAAGCACTAGCTGGTACTCTTCACAAAACCATCGCTAGAAGCTTGCTAGAAGGCTGTTAAGAACATTTCTTTACTTATACTCTGAATTTCTTAGCTCCTTGAAAAATTAAAAGTAATGTAACTTTATGTGGCTCCCTCAAAATATTAAAGGTTTGAGGTTTTATTTCCCCTGTAGGTGATCTGCCTTCCAGATGTTTACCAAGTTCCAACTGAAGGCACCTCCTTTTGAAAGTTTTCATGTCAACATACATATTATCTGAAATCGGATATTAAAGTGCAGTGATTTAATTTATTTATTTTTTCAGTTAGGTGGCAAATCTACAGCATCTCACAAAACTTCAAGTTTAATTTAAAACCTATGAAATTTTCCTATTCTTTGAATAGCCATTTATTCTTTAACAACATGTATATAGCACCTCCCTGTTCCTAATCTGGTAAGAACGTGTCAGTTAAACAGTGTCAGCAGAATCTGGGAAGTACCTTCTTCCTTGACCATCAACTCTGTTGCTAGACAGCTCTTCTTGCAAACTTTTATTTAATGTAGCTGTCTTTTCTGATTTCTTTCTAGCCAAATCTTAGAACTAGCACTTCATATCCTACCTCCTAGCCTTTTCTTGACTCGCCTTTCATAAAGGTGTTTGGTATTTGAATACTGTTCTCCCTTTTTTAGGATCTTCTTGTTCTCCATCCACATGGTTAATTTCTTTCTGTTTGAGCTTCTGCCCCAACTTTCTCTTTTAGTTTCTCAGGCTTATGATCTTCCTCCAATTGTCTCCCTGTCCATGCACTGGATTCAAGTAGTCTAACCCACAACAGAAATTCAGACACCATATCCATGTTGACAATTGGCATAGCCCTTTGTATTCCACATCTATTCCTTTTTGTCTGGCCTAAAACCTTAGTCTGCTTTTCAGATTTTCTGTGTGAATGTTTAGCTGCTATGACAATCTCAGCTTGGGAAAACAGAACTGTTCATTGTTCTCCCCTTCAGATTTCTCCTCCTCTTCCCCACTACTGCTACTCTTAGTCACTATTAACCACTCTTTTCATCTTGTCTGTCAGTGAAGTTCAAAATCATGGCACCCTGTTTGTTTGTTACTTCTGACACTTCATTACAACAGTGTCTAAATTTATTCTCATAAGAAGTCTCTGACCCTCATCTTCCTATCCCTCACTCTAGCTGTAAATTCACGTGCTGTGCATCCTCCTATGTTACCTACTAAAGCTTACTTCTGCCTGAGTTGTATAAACAAATTCATATGGCAAAAATATTTTCCTAGTCTGCTTCTTTGAATTGTCACTCCATTTTAATTACTTCGCTGGATCTTCTCTTTTAACAACTGGAAGCACAGTACTTGAAAGGTTTTGCCTTACCCTTCACCTTGTGACTTACTCTTTATGAAAATGCTTCAAATTGGAATGATGCTTCCAAATAAGCATTCTCATAGATGCCACAGATGTCATAGACATAGATACCATAGAACCCTATTGTTCTCCACAGTTAAGAAGACCATGTCATGTCTGCAAGACTAACTCACTACGATCCTTTAGGCTTGACATCTGTATTTCTAGATTAATCTGACAGCAAGACCTGAGATCAGGAATGGTACACCTGAATCAGGAATGCGATCAGGAATACGTGTGATCAGGAATATGTGTTCATGAACACATATAACTTCTCACATAAATTGAAGAAGTCATTTACTAGCACAGTCACTAATATCTCCTAATCATCATCTCATTTCAAAAAATATTTAAGGGAAACGACATTATTTGGCTATATTCCTTTACTATTTTTTGTTCGCTTTGCTCATGAATGGAGACAGTAATTTCAAGAGCATGATAGGGGATACAGGTAAGGATCACCATATGAAAAGGCTCAATGAATACTACTGCATCACTGTTGGCTTTAAGATGGCTTTTCCTCATAGGAGAAATGCATTTTATACTCTTCCACATAAATGGCAATTCCTTTGTTTCTTGCTGTTGCCATAGTGTACTTGGGGACAGATTTATATTTGAATAGTCAGGTTTAATTAAATGTTACATCTTCTTTGTATTTTTGACCAAAACTTCAAAAAGAAAGCATGTAGCAGTGTATGCATGCTTAAACTCCTGAAGTACAGAAAGCTGATACTGGTCTATCTTCACTTCCATGAGTAGAAAAGTATCACAGGTATTGAGCCTGTCTGTACACCAGGAAGCTGAAGAAAGAAATTCAATGGAGCTTTGGGGTTAGGAAGCTGGCAGAATGTACATAAATTAAATAATCCATTCCCCACTACTTTGCTGTAGCTTCAAACTTTTAAAATGTCATTATGTCAGATATTTTAACGCAACTGGTGATGTTTATGTAGAAGTAACAGAATCTAGGCTTTATATCACATCTTTTTTACAAGAGCTGAACACACAGGGTCAACTTGATATGTGAGGGGTAATCATATCAAATCAAGTAATAACCGAATAATCCTAGGAAACTTATGTTGTTGTATTTTCAAAGCTGTGTCTAGCAAAGAAAAGACTTGAAAAAAATTACACCAGGTGCACTTTGTCATTGCCCTGATATTCACAGAGGTTAGCCATCAGTCTGAGCACGTGCAGAGCAAGCACAGATGATGTGTTACATGTATTCTGTTAGCATGAAGTTTAGGGACATAAATCCTACCACCAATATTCAAGTGGGTAAATTCTGTCTAGTTTTGCATATGTCTGTACAATAAGAGACCGTGAAGGAACATGTAAAAGTGAGGGCAAAAACATGAAGGGCAGAATGAAAATTTTAACTCTTGCAACATTTAAGTTCAGACCCTGATCTCCCACAGATTTCCAGCATATCCATGATCAAGCTCCTTAGCCCCTTTATGATATAAAGATAATTGCTTTGTTCTGCATCACAGGAGTATTTCCTGATGTGAAGATTAAATCCATTAAAGATTGCAAAGTTGTTCAGTTATTACAATGATAACATTTCTACTAGCTATCCAGTTACTCCTGAAATAGCTCAAAACACTTTATCTGTGACAGACCACAAGGCTACAAACTGGAATCACTAAATTAGATAGACAGAGAGACAGATGGATTTTTGCTAAAACTTACATTCATGTAGAAACAATATAATTCATGTTTTAACTTTTGAAAATAAATAACAGCAATTTAAGAGATTATTTTTGGAATAGCTAATTTTGGTAGATTTACGTAATAAGTGTTTTCTCAGGAATAATCTGTCCTTAAACAGTTTTTCAGAACTATTACGCACAAACGTGTTTTTCTTCTGTTTGATGCCTAATTTTGTTTTCTGGTTCGATACACATATCTACACTAGCAATTGAAAGAATGATGCATTCCTAATAAATGGATTCCCTTGAATGTCTGCTAAAGACCAACTTTACTTCTTTAGCTATTTCTTCCTATGATTACTCTTGCAAGCTTCACTGTGAAAATGAATTACTTTATTTTAGAACAGAAAAAAAGGAAGCAGCTATGGAAATATTTTAATATTGAATGTAGACATAGAAGGCAAAGATGTTTCAAACAACAGAAAAAGTATAAGAATACTCTAAGGTATATTAATTAACAAAGTCCTGGACTGGCATATCCAGGCTCTCTACTTGGCCAAAGGGCTGCTATCGGAGTCACATATGGTAAAAAATATCAGATCTTTTGGAAGTTGGTGAGTTTGGCTTCTTTAAAAAAAAAAACAACTGCACCACAACTATTTTTCACATCTCACATTTTGATATCTCAGTCAAATGCTACGTAAAAGAGAAGCTAGTCCACAGATAACAGGAGAGCAAAATCTAGAGAAATTATCCCATGAATATTTATGTGTTTTCACTAAAAATGCTAGAAAAGTGGCACAGGCCTTCCCTTTGTCATTAATATAGTAATAAATATATTTTTATTAAAAATGTACAATAAACTATAAAATTCCATTTAACCATATAACCCAATATAACCCATATAACCCAAGTCAAGAATGTAATATGTTCAAAGGTGTTCTAAATGAGCAAAAAGGGCTTAATTCAACACCCGGTGTGATTTGAGTGAACCTTCCATATCCTATGTGGCTTCCAGCTGCTGCTCCAGAAAGGCCTGGGTTTCCCATAGGCATGTTTAACCCTATGCAGATGTCTCAGACGCCCTGAGCATCTCAAATGGCACCAGTCATCTACTTGTGGACAACCAAAGTTTTTAAATAGTGTAAGAATTAATGTTAAGATAAGAATATTTTAACTTCCCTCTGAAAATCTCCTTTCAGAGTTTCAGACATACACAGATGAAATGGGAAATTGATGGTGAATCAATTGATGGTAAATCAGTACTTTTAGTAGAACTGAAGATTATTACTGTTATTTTAGCATAGGAGTTGTCTCCCTTACGTTTTGCATGACAAGTCACAACAAAGGAAGCACAACTATTAGAAAAATCTTAAACCATTAAATATTTTGAGGTCTGTTGACAGTTAAGTCTTAAAGATTTCATAGAAGAATGAAACACTAATATTGACAGATGAAGTTCCTTTATGTGGGGATGATACACAAACATGAGGCATTTTTTAATCTCTGTAGTTTAAAAAACAAATGCCAAGAAACCATCTTCTTTATGACACACATTCCAGCTGACATGATGCCACATTCCAGCACTTGTCTAAGAACTAGTAAACATGGCTGAGGGAAAAAAATAGTAAGAGAAAAAGGAGCAGCTTTCTACACAGTGTAGAGGCAAACACTGACAAGCAGCTTATAGTCAGCAGATCTAGCTCCCCGAACAACCTAGAGAGGCACAGGATTATAGTTCAATTGTGAATGAACTAGAAATCCACTTTGTTTATATCTGTTTCATGACAAGCTACAGAAACACTGTTTCACTGAAATGATGTTGTTATTGTTTTAATCTAATTTTCAGCCTGTTTTAAAAACTAAAGTCTTTTAGTTCTTTCTGTAGAAGGGAAGAAGTGATTTGTTTTTCACCAGATGAGACAGACTATGCCGGAAACGTGTGTTTACCAGCCTGTTCAGTTCTCAGTTGCTTTCTGAGGGAAAAGACAAAGGGAAGAGAGTACTTATGGGAAACCTGAATAGGCAGGATGGTGGCTTCCAGTGCCCATCTTTCCCAGGTAGCAAAACAACCGGGGCGACCTCATAAGTCTGTTAGGTAAGAATGAATCCATACTATCCTTCCGTTTTTAAATAGTACGAACATGGAGGAGGAAACAAGTAAGAGATGAACAAAAATAAAACAAGTGTAAACAATTCTACATAAAGTCTTAATAGCCTCTTTGGTGCACAATGTGCTTTATTTAATATTCTTATTGTCCTGAATTTTCCCACTTGACTATCTTCATGCTTATTCATCAATTTTAAACATAGTTGCTTTAAATGTGCACTAAAGTACTATGTTGGAAGAAAGCCTCTGATTGATTAATCATTTATCTCAGTAGAAAAGCCATGAACATATTTGATTTCCAGCAGCTTTGTATATGTATAACTATAAAATGAGATGTAAATTGCAATAGACAGTAATTTCAAAGAAAATGTGAAAAAGTTTATTTAAGAGTGTAAGTGTTATATGAGGGAGCTCTATAAGAATGCTTTGCAACATATACGTAACTATTAACTGTGTGCCCTTCCTTTGCTTTTGGGTGACAGATAACAGGATTATGTACCTTAAAGTTTAAAGGTGTAGCTAACAATGACCTATGAACACCATGAAACAATTGCCTATTTATAGGTTACTGCCTGCAATCAATACCACCTTCTGTTTAAGTTAATCAATGTTGTCTTTAATTGATTAGCTTGGTCTAAAAACTTGCCAAAGTGCTGAACTCCTGGGCAGGGGGATAGGAAACATAGTTATTAATGTTTGTCTTCCATGCATTGTAAGATAATTTCAGTATTTATTCATGGTAAAGGAAATATGAAACAAAATAAATCTTTATTGCATGTTTATGTACTGAATATTCAGATTTCAACAGTAAAATAAAGACAAACTAACAAAAAAATGTTATAAATGGCTCCTGTACACTCTAGGTTTTAAATCTGAACTATACTGCAATTTCTGCCCAGCCAAAAAAATCAGTGAAACAAATGTCTTCAGAACTTGTGAACTGGTAAAGCTAGTAAGTCTTATTCTTCTTAGAATAAACTAAAAATTTAAAATATTTTAATTAGTGTACAGGGAGAGAGCCCAGCTCTTTCTAAAATGTATAAAAATTAGAGCACCTATTTCCAGAGATATACCTTCTGCAACAGTAATGAAATTCAAGGTGGTGCACACAGATTAATGTTGTTATTTATTATTATGTATATAATTTCACTGAAGTGCATAGCACTGTACAGATGAATAATAAGTGCATGACCCTGACGTTAATACAAGGCATTACACACTGCAGTCAAAAAGCAGCTGAAGTTTAAGGCACTAATCAGAAGGAGAATGAAGCATTATAACTATATGTTACTGCAAATAGGAATAATATTTAACCAGCCAATATTTTAGAAAGACTGAGGAAAAGTAAAATAGAAGCGGGTGAACTAACTAAAGGGAGTTAGTAAAGCAGCTCCAATAAATATCACTGAACTTCTAATAGTTTAACACCATCACTATGTCTGATTTTTTTTTTTTTTTAGCCTAAGAAAAACAAAAAGGGCAGTGTCAGAAAACACACGACCCTTCAGCTGCTAAAATCGAACAGTGCATGTGCATACGTTTTCACCGATGCATCAATTTGTTTGACAAACCCTGGCATGCAGAGAAGGATCAATAACAAGACAGCAGACAGCACTCCCTTGTGGGTCACTACAGTAGCTTTGCTCCATTCTGTTGTCTTTTTCACACTTCTGGTAGCTCAGATGACTACCATTACCTAGAGGTGCTAGAATAACCCTGAGGAGGGCAGTCACATTACAGAGACAGTCCTGTCTAATGACTGCAGTCAATCAAAGCTGTAGAGACTGAAAGTTGGGCTTACTGAACTTCAGATATCTTAATAGAAAACTTATGGAAGAAACCTAATAATCAGACAGGAAGAAAGAAAAATGCATAATCTGTCAGATTGCTGAAAGTCACACTCTCACAAGACACAGTATTTCACAAACATAGACAGACTTTGTTACTGTTTGGTGATTCCTAAAATGTAAAAAAACCCCTTTTTCTTGACAAGTTAAATGGAAATTATTAGGTTGGGGTTTTTTTTCAGGGGGGAGAGTGGGTTAGTTTTTTTAATCTGGCCTAATGGAATAACACGCTAAGTAGCCTAAAAATCACAGAAAAGTTGATCTCAAAAAAAGAAGCAGTCCACTGTTTTGTCATTGCTGCTTCTGAGAAACGTTTTATATTTCTATGGGTCTAGAATAGTCAGCTGCTTGTTTCCATAAACAGCCTAGCAAAGGAGCAGATGTTTCCTTGGGCAGTTATTCAATATATCTAGAAAAAAAATCTCTTTGCCTTCCAGGCTTCTGACAGCTTTGTTTCCAGCTCCTGACTTCTTTTCCCTGCTGAAATGTTCAACCTTTATAGCAGGCCTGCACAACAGGTGGGCCGTGGGTCTCTTGCAGCTTGAAAAACCATTTGTTTGGCCCATCAGCTGCTGAGAAGCATCATGTACTGTTTGATTTGCCCAGCTGCCAAGAGGCAGCAACAAGATGTCCAGCAGAAAATGCATCTCTCCTAGCTTGTCACTGATCCCTCAGAATGCATGTATCTCCTAGTAAGCCACCTGGTCAAGCAGCAGACAGTTCCAGATCATACACACACACATTGCCTCGCAGGTGTAGTGGTGTAGTAAGAAAGATCTGGAATATTCAAAAGTAATATTCGGCAGTGGGGGAGGTTCCTACAGATGTGGAAGAAAAATAGGAAAGTAATGACACAAAGGAAACTGAAACAGTGTTGAAATAGGTCAGCAGAGAAGAATGAATGTCAAATGACCTGATAAATCCATTTGAGATTTCCTGGTTCTATACTAACCCCAACCACCTTTCTGCTAGAAGTCCCATGCAATAATAAATGAGCTACAACAAATCCATCATACTTACTAAGAGGCAATACAAATGGAATAACTGATGGGCAAGTGTCAACTGAATCAAAATATAGAACTTAAAAGTTGATATATATTTAACACTTTTAAGATGTTTTAATGAGAAAAAAAGGCAAGAAAAAACTTTGTAAAATGTATAAAGAATCAGATACTTTTCTTTTCTTGGGTTTAATCAATTAATACTGCAGTGAATATATGACCATTGGTTTACATGGTATTATGCAGATGGGTGACCTCATCTTTGAAGAGCTATGGGACCAAAGGGAAGTTCTTTTGATTAAGAGGCAGGGGGACACAGAGAGGACCAGATAGAAATGCAAAGATAGGAGATGATAGAAGCCCTGAGAGAAAGATGGAATTATTGAAGGGAGTCTACAGAAGGATAATGGGTAAAAGAAATGGAGTTGATGCTGGTCAGCACAGTCAATATCATAGACAAAATAAGGAAAGACTAAAGAGAAGATCTTTTTGTTAAATGTGCTGCAAATAGAACTGATGTTGTCAGAAAAGAGGCAGATGTGTTTTCATTTGAGGATATGGAAAACTATTTTTAAAAAATCATTAGGTATTTTGAAAGTAGTCCTGCACTGGAAAATGTGTCCCATCTATAATTAGCAGCCACCAGTAATCTTCTCTAAGTTTAGAAACATAAACCTTTATAAAATTTAAGATTTAGAGAAACTGGAACAAGAAGTATGATGCAGCTGGAACTAGAAATAAAGACTGAAAATGTGACTAGAGTGAGTGACTACATGAACACGTAGATGAAACACAGAAACGAGGGCACTGGAAGACACTGTGAAAGGGAGATAGTAATAAGAAACGGTTGTCTGACAGTAACTGAGACTGAAGTTGGGGGATCGAGTGATTTGGAATGAGTAGACAAGAACAGGATGCAATAGTTGAGAATAGAATGAAAGATGGGTGACAGAACACAGATAGGGCAAGAAAAGTCAGGTAAAGTAGTCTGAAGTCTCTTAGAGGAAGAAATCTTGACAATGGATACGCATCATAAGGATAGAGTCAGGGGAAGTTTAGATATTAGGAGAAACTTCTTCACTGAAAGAGTGGTCAGGCATTGGAACGGGCTGCCCAGGGAAGTGGTGGAGTCACCATTCCTGGAGGGGTTCAAGGAATGTGTAGACATGGTGCTTGAGGATATGGTCTAGTGGGTACAGTAGTGTCGGGTTGGTGGTTGGACTAGGTGATCTTATAGGTCTTTTCCAACCTTGGTGATTCTGTGTGTGTGATTCTGTGTGACTATTATTAGTCAATAGCTGGAGATGACTGGGTCTTAATTAACAAGGATATTAGGTGTAGGAAGTTAAAGTTAGTGGCCAGAATTATGACTGAATATGAACAGAAACTTGTATTTAAATGTGAGACTAAAAGAGGCAAGCAAGGGATTATAAAATTTCAAAATGGGTACTAGGACTAATACAAAGGCTAGAGGTGAGAAAGAAACAAGAATAAGCTAGATGGAGACACT
The DNA here is from genome assembly GCA_027574665.1 of Rhynochetos jubatus. Classification (NCBI taxonomy): domain Eukaryota; kingdom Metazoa; phylum Chordata; class Aves; order Eurypygiformes; family Rhynochetidae; genus Rhynochetos; species Rhynochetos jubatus. Next base: position 92,829,622 of record CM050649.1, on the reverse strand, counting down.
GTTAAAAGTGATACAAATTGAAAGAAAAATGAAATGAAGATTCCGTGACCAAGAGCATGAAATGTATCCCAAGATTTTCTTTATTTATCTCAACAAGTATCTGTAAGACCCCCATGGCAAAGCGGTCATTCCTTAGACCATACTGCTCATAATAAAGTGTTGCAGTTTATCAGTTACTTTGTTAGCTTTATGACTGTGAATCTAAAGATTCAAGTCCGTAAGGTTGTCAGATGTCATCTCAGAGTGAAACTTCTGACTTTTTCAGTTTACTTGTTAATAAGAAAACCCCGGGAAATGATTACCTAGGACATTATTTAAATGGTGAAGCAAAACACTCAACTGTTAGGAAATGCCAAAATTAAGATTTAACATATGAAAGAAATTGAGATAATAATTCACACCTCTTCTGTAAAGCATGATGTCTAATGATGAAAGTATTATATATAAACCGTGTATTATATAAAGCATGAGAACACACATTGAGCACTGAAGATAAAGAGAATATTGGATAGATAGCCATTTATTTAACTACATCCTTGTCCCCTGCACTGAATGAGACAGGGTACTGTGAAAAATACAGTATCTAATAGTATAATTAAAGATTATATCATGATGCACACACAAAGACAGCTGAACAAAAGTACGGAAGACAACCTTAATTCTACCATTTCCTAATTTTGGAATACTTGACTTCACAGTCTTCATAATAGTGCTTTCCAATAAAGTTTTTGATCTCATAAGAAATATCATCACACATTTCCACATGCTTTTGTCCAAGATTTATACATCAGAAACGGAGCCATGCGCACAAGCTTCACAGAACCACCAACAGTTCCTTTTGAATGTGGAAGTCCGTCAGACAGCTATCTTTCAAACACAAATATAGCAAGAAAGAATCAAGGTCTATCACATGCTGACATTATTACACTGATTTTTCTTGTCGAAAAATAGATTAAACAGGTTTCTAACCAACTCAGACAACAATTTAGGTTATTTTTTCAAGCAAATGACTGAATCTGTATCTAAGAAATTTTTATGCATGTGGAGGGCAGCTGCAGGGCAGCATTCCTCTAGTACTTAGGCAGAAAAGCACACCCACCAGTTCTTCGTATGGGCAAAGTTAAACCATAATTTCTTTCTCACTCTTCCTTAGCAGCCTTCAAAGGCCTTACAAGTTACTTCATACAGGACTATGCAGCCAGTGTGCTGAGTTCCAGTTGCTTTCTTTATTCCTGGATCTGCTCAAATCTCTATTTCCTGCCTTGTCCTTTCTGGGAGGGAAAAAGACAGATGGCCCTGGAAGCGTTTATGTGCGTGATAGCTCTGTGGCTCTTTTTCTTACATCAGGAAAGCATAGTCTGAAGCCACTTAGCATTACACTTAACTGTGCTATTAATATGAGACTACACAAGAGGTGGAGAACTAGAAAAAGGCGAGAAGAAAGAGTCAGCGGGCAAGGGCTTACAAAGCTGAGTTTCATTTTGGTATGGGACAGGGAGACTAAGAGAACACACTCATTTGGAGAAAGGCTGATTATCTGCTAGAAGGAAAAAAAATATTTGCAGCAGAATAAGGAACTGAGGTATGAAATTCTGATTGACGGACAAAAGGTTTAAAATTCATGCTAGAGGAGAATGCGTAGTTAAGGAAAAAATGACTGAAAGAGTGAAGTAGGATAGGAAAACTTTGAGGACAGGCAAAGTGCAAAGAGTTCTTGGAACAGAAACAGACATTTAGGGGAGGGGAGAGGGGGGGCGGGAGGCAAGATAGGCCAGAGAATTCATGGGAACTAAACAACGTGAGGAGACTGTTAGCAGAAAATGACAGAGCTGTTTTCAGAAACAGCTGGAATGATGGCATGTAGAAATTGGAAATTAGCTGGAAGAAAGTAGAACAGGTACATGATAAAAATTGCTAGAAAATAGGAAAGAAATGGAGACGACAAACAAAATAGCATCCTGAAAGAGAGAAAATTTGGTTAAACTTCCTGTTCTTATTGGGATAGCTTTGGAAGAAAAGCACAAAACAATTTGTGAATGATTTGGGAAAAGGAAGACATGACAGGGACACTGTTTGAAAAGAATGGTCAATGGGGAAGACAGCGCAGAAGCAGAACATTTCTAGAGGAGTTTAGATAACGTGTAAAGGGAGTGGTGTTTAAATGGAACGAAGATGAATGTACAGGACTCCAAAGGGAAACTACTGGGACACAGAAAGTAGGGAATGTGGGATTTATAGAGGAAAACAAAAAATAATGTAGGCAGACAAACCCATGGTAATTAACCAGATGCAGAAGAAAAAGTCAGCGGAAATAAGATAGTAAGAGCGGCAGTAAATGTCATTGTTCTAACGCTTAGTAAGAGGTCTGGTAACAAAACAGTATATAAAAGTCAAACATTATCTTTGTATGGTACCTTTTTGTGTGGGATGAGGGGGTCTTGGGAAACCGGATTGGGAGCTAGGCATAGGCATCTAGTGAACCTACAATATGTATGGAGAAGAGGATAATCTGCTTTATTATTATTTTAAACAGAAGCAAGAAAGAAAACATTTTAAACCAGTGTCTACACCAGTTCCTAATAAATTAGCACCTGTTTGTTAAAAAATATGAGACCCATAACTGGGTTATTTATTATGATTATTTGTTAGCATTTTATGGTTATTGCAGCAAACTGTTACCTACCCAGTATTTAATAAAACACAAACCCAACCCTAAAATATCCTGTATTGCTTCTTTTCATAGTCTCATATTCAAATTTCCTTATATTATCTCTTCCATTTCATGAAAGACTTTACACGAACTAAGAGTGAACCTGAATGAGTGCTACTTGGTGAAAAGCAGAACAGAACATACGCCCCTTATTGACAAATGAAATTATCTTTTACGCTTATATTGGTTCATTCCTTACAAAACTGATACTTAAAAATATCAACATTAAATATAACTTCAAGTTGACAATTATCCTTCTATTTATAATAAATAGTTGATAAAATATTTATTTTAATTATGATTTCCTTGCATAATAAACATTTTCTTAAATGCTAAAATTACACTCAGTATTTCAATTATTTCACTTCCCGACAGAACGCTTCAGCTTTCCTACTTTTGTTTGCTTAGTTATAGAACTGCCCAGCACGCTTAATACAGTAAGCTGAAAAAAATTAATGATTGTGGATAAAGAGACTATTACCCCAGACATACTTTGATACCGAAATACAGATATATTTTTAAGAGGAATAAGAAACGCATAAGTATTTCCCTGGTAAGTTTTTTTTCCCAGAACACGGAACATGAAAGGGACAATATTATATTCTTTATTAAGGGATATATTGTATATTCTATAAAATAGTTCTTCTATAGTGCATACCAGAGTATACAAAATATCATTTACAGATAAAATGTAAGGACATAATTGAAATTTTGCAGAATTGGAAAGACATGGTCTTTGATGCCCCAATGAAAATTCAAAAAAGTGTTAGAAAAATCTCAGTTTACTCATTGGAAAGCTTTAGGAGAGTTTTGCAGCTAAATTCCCCAAGGAGCCTATCTGTAGTAAGCATGCTTTATCCCAGCACTGCAGGAATGAAGCAGTTCTTTCCCTGCAACTCCCTCTCCTCATCCCTGCAAACAACTGCCATGCTACATCTTGAGATAACAACAGAGAAATTGTCTTTGCTTTTCTCTCAGTACTCTTCTCCCTGATATCCAGACAGGTGCTGAAGAAGAAACAGAATATGCACTGAAAGCAGTAGGGAACGTGAGCTTGATGGGGAAGCAAACGGAAGCAGAGAATACAGACGGTGATGTGGCACCAAACAGGAGACACTGGTAACGTCAATGCAGCGTGGCCTCTCAAAATGGCTGGGCAAGAGGAGGAGGCAACAGGAAGGGTCAGACAGAGACAGGGGGCTGGGGGCCACTGAGCAGAGAAAGAGTTTGTAATTAAAGAAATAATGAGAGTGGCATTAAACTGAGTTCAGAAGACAACGCTGGGAGAATGTGAAGCCAGAAAAAAAGAAACACAATGCAATGTAGAGCCAGGAAGGAGTGAGATTAGCTATTGACAGAAACTGGAATTGGCATCAGGAGGAGGAAACTAGGATAAACTGGGACAGAGAGATACAGGAGTAGCAGGGATACGTGCTAATGGGGACACAGAAAGGAAGTTTATGGTGAAAGGGAATCCTCCTTCCAGCATTGGAAGAGGAAAACACAAAGAACCCTGACACTTGGCATTACTGGTCTGACATTAATTCTGAAACCTGTCAGCCTATAATAGTTGATCCGCAATGACAATAACCTCCTACAGTTACATTTGTGTTGTAGGGTTGCATATTGTGGTAGATCTAAAAGTTCTGAACTGTTGTGTGATGATTAAGCAGAATATATTAAACAATAAGAAACTGCAACTCTATGTCTTGCTTCCTTTTTCCTTTTCCTCAAAAAAACCCCCTATTTTAATTATATGTTAAGACTGCAAAGTAGAGACAGGAAATGTCAGAATTAATGTTGCCTTTGCTATGTGATCCTATATCACAATCAGAATATATTATGGTCCAGTCTTTAATTAACTAATCATCTTGGGTGGGTTTTTTTGTTGGGTTTTTTTTTTCCTTGCACCACCTTGGACGGATGAACCAAGGAAAGGTCATGTTTACTGAGAATGTTGCTTGTAAGTCCTTAATTTCATTTGTCGCAGAAATGGAAATACATGGAAGTATAAGCAGGCAGAGGAGAGCTGGAAAATAATGGGTAATCACGGTTAAAAAGCTGAAGTGCTGTTCCTATGTAGTTTGGGATAAGTCCTTGAGAATACATGCTTCCAAAATGCTCAGTAATTATGTGTTGCTCATTTTATAAATATCCAGCTTGGTATCTCAGCCCATGAATGAAACTGAATTCAAGAGGAACAGAGATTTTTAATGTACTGAACACATTTGCCAAAATTTTAAAGTATCCTGAAAAAATAGGTCTTACCTACTCGAAAGTTAAGCGCTTTGTCACCTTAATCTTTCTGTGACTCTATTTCCCAGCTTTCAAATGGGAATACTCCAAACTTCACTTCCTTGCAGGAATGCTCTGAAGATAAAGTACTTGTTTGCGAAGAGCTCAGATACTGACAGTGTAAGAGAATGGCTTCCCAATAGAAGTCTGTCTTTGCACCAAGCGAAATAACAAAATGACTGGATTGTAACAAAAGGGTATAATGACTGGATTCTTACTAAATGGATTATGTCAAATGGTGCTTTGAATAAGGCGTACATTTTATGGGAAGGAAAGTAGGATTCTGGCATAACAAACTTCGTAACATGTACCCACTTCCCAGGCAACGTTTAATCTGGCATACTCCAACTTCAGAGTTACTGACTTTGCAGACATAACTAGATCTAAATCTAAAATGCTTTTGTTTATGTACATGTGTTTGTCCTACACAGGAAATTATTGCCTCTTTTGTATTTGCTTACATGCTCAATACATTAAAAGCTTGTTGACTTTTTATTCTGTTGTTACAGCCTCTTTGTGGCACACCAGTAACAACTCTTTAAGAGTTAGAAAAAGTGATTAAATAACACACAGAAGATGTCAAATGATACTGTTAAGATGATTGACTTCACAATGCAAAATAAAGGCAATTGAGAGTGATTACTGGAGCTAATCATTTTAGGCTTGCCTCTGAAAAATGCACCTTCATTTACAATTGAAAACAAATGCTACTTCCACTGTTTAGTATTCATGTAAGTAGACTTAGCCTGTTGACTCGAGAAGACATTATAGCATAAATGCTATCTTTAAAATGTGCTCTATACTAATATCTTGGTGTTTGCAATATATATATACATTCAGATTCACAGGGGAAGTAATATGGGTCTCTTTAGTATTTCATGTATAAATTTACTCAGCAGATTTGTTTTATTAAAATGTAAATAATGTGATATGGTAAATGAAAAATCCAAGAAGGGAATATAGATTATTTATCATTAATTCTCAGAGTAGCTTATTGAAACATACCTTTCAGTAAATGCCACTGAATGTTGGCTATGAAATTCTCATCACATCTTGATTGTTACCCATTAGGTTTAGCCATTTGTACTGTTAAAAGGCTCAACATGTTACAAATATACCTTTAAAAATATTATCTCAAATGTAACTCTACATATTCACAAAAGCTGCATTCAGCATGTCTGAGATTCAACCCAATATTGCTTCAAATTAATTATTCTTCTTTAATTGCTCTGTATAAACAGAAATGACCTATTAATTTAAAGAAAATCTATCAGCACGGAATGTATTCTCTCTTATAAACAAGCAAGATGAACTTGACCTTGTTTGAACTTGTTTTGATGTGGCCCAGATGGTAGGCTACATGCTTGAATAGCAGTCTAAAGCTGAGGAAGAACTCATATAGCAAGATCTAGATTTATAGCCTTTTGCAAATTCCTACCTTGTATTGTCCTTTCAGCATCTGTTCTGCCCCCGCTGCGGTCAGCTTCTATCTCTGGGGTCAGAGAGTCTAGAAACATAGAAAGGTAAGAATGACACATATTTCATTTGCTTCTTATAGCCCTTTTTACAACCTGTTACTCCAACGCTGAATTACAATACAATCAACCTTTGTCAGTTTTTTTAATGTTGAACAATGACTGGAGGCCAGGACAATTTTTTGTTAGACTAGGAAGATTAATGAGCAATAGATATTTCAAGCATAAAGGGGGAAAGAAAAAGAAGAAGAAAAAAAAATTGACTTCTGAAGCTAATAATATAAAATGGTCCTAGTTTGGACATTGTCTCCAGTAAGTTTATTTGCACATACTATATAAAGTAACAGAACAGTAAAAAGAGAGGCATCACTTGAATGAAGGAAAGAAGAGATTTTCTTTTTTCCCCCCTCCCATCATGTTATAGATTTTCGATATAACAAGCTGCTTTTGGTACTTAAATTGAAAGTTAATGACACAGAGGCAAAAATTGGTTTCTTACCATTTAGGACCCTGAGACTATCTGTTGAAGCTGCCTGTTTCAGTGTCTGTTCTGCTTGTTCCCGCCGTTTAGTCTCAAATTCAAGTGCTTCCTGCAATTTCCTCTTTGCCTTCTTTTCCTTCTTTAGCCTTTTCTGAATTATTGCTAGGAAAAAAGAAAATCGGTATGCTCAAATTCAGACCTCAGACTTGGCTACATGATTACCTACTAAGAGTCCCAAGAAACGCTACAACTGCAACACTTCACATAAATTGATTAATTATATAATACCAATTTAAATTACTTGAAATTGTTGAAATCACACTGGGATATTCTTAGAGCTACTGTTCTATACCACCGTATTGAAAAGTGTTGGTGATATTCAGCTACAGCTTTTTTTTTTTTTTTTTACATAAACAGATGATAATCTGTGAATATCCAAATCAGAAAACCTTGGAATTAGTCATGAATTGTACTTTTTGCATCATCTGGTGTAGATATGGCTCTGTCTCCAGAGGTGGGGTGTTTTTTGGCATTAAATCCATCGTGTTGTTATTGTCCCTCACACAGAGGTAGTACAGACACAGGGATGGAGTTCTCACTGACTGCCTGCAGCTTCTCTCCCACAAGAGGGAGATCCGTCTGCTTGGGTGCCCAGGAGGAGCTCAGTCCCTGCGCTGCTGAGGACCTCATTCCTGAGGGAAAGGCTCTGTGCTTTCTAACTCCCCTCCAAGCTGCTGCTTCCTTCAAGCCATCCGACCTCTTGGTGCCTAGTCTTTTACCCATGTTAATTTCTTATCCATATTTCCCTTTTATCTTTCTTGCCCTCTGTTGTGTCCTGTCCATTCAGCCAACTAACCTTGAAGAACTCATAGCAAATCCTTTATGGTGCTGGGGCCCCCAGCCAAGTAAATATTGCTTTGTCAAAGGTGACGGAAAAAAATAGGAAAGGAAGGAGCATTTTAAAAGTGTGCGTTAGAAGGCTCTAATCTAGAAAAATGTTTGCCCTGTATCTCTTCAGTTCAAATTCTACAAAGAAATGGATTCCAAGATCAGAATGAAACTTCATCACAATTTTCTATGTTACCAGGAACTTACAACCACTAAAGTAAGAAAGACTTGCATGATTCCTAACTGAAGGAACATAGCATGGGTTCCTGATGGAAAAGGATAATGTGAACCAATTTTTCTACCCGACAAAAGCCTAAGTGAGCCTCTAAAGAAATCACGTAAAGTCATAGATCATATAATTATCTTCCCCACCACACCCAAACCCTTCTTACTTAGCACATTCAGGGTTTTCAGGGATGTGCATGATATTTCTCACAAGATAACCCTTTCTTGGAGCATCTGTTATTTTGACACTAACTGAAAAACTATCTACTAAACTACTACTAAAGAATTCTTTACACACACTAAAAGAATTATCCTTGTCAAAACCAGATACTAGGTGATACTAGGTTTTACTGCCAAGATCTATCTAGCCCTGTATCTCTCTCCAAAGGAAACTTTGGTACGTGCCTAGGCATGAATGCTGTAAAAGGTAAAAATATACTTCCACCAGTTCATACTCCCCATTTCCAGTAGTCTGTGATGGTGGTATATTCCAAAAAATGCAAATAATGAAACTTTCAAAGGGAACCATGGCTATTATTACTATTTAATTTATATGCTAAGATTAACCACTTTTTTGGCTGATCTTGGATATTTTTTGTTGCTATACAGAATGGTTCAGATACAAAATGAATATAAGCACATACCCTATAGTCAGAATAGACACATATTATGCATCCAAGACCTTGGAATTTTGGTTCTTTCTCATTTTGTATAGTATCAACTACTTTACAGGCTAATTAGCTTATACTATCGAAGAACATCTAGTATCTATACAAAGGCTAAACTAAATACATTTTGAATCATTGCACGGTTTTAATGTTTTCATTATAAGTACTTTGAAAGTGATTGCAATAAACGAGAAGGAAACATATGTTGCTTTCTGAATTAAAATGTCATCATGGCTGACACATTGTGGATGTGACTACAGCAGTCAGAGCCAGAATTAGCAAGCCCTTACTGTGTAGCTGCTCACAGAAGAGATATTATCCTACTTTCACCAGTTGATGAGACACATCCTACAGCCTTAGGAATCACTAATTGGAATATTTACAAAGAAAGAAACAGCACACTAAATAAGCAGCTCTGTAGAACGTACAGTAGCAGCAGTGAATTTAATGTTCCAAAAAATGGCAAAAATATTCAGAAGTAGCCACTAAAGAAAAAGATGTTTGACTTGTGTTAACGTGACAAGCAAAAGATAGATATTACCTAATGCTGATGATCCCATTCACCTAATGGATTTTGACCTGTATGTGACACAGTGACTCGTGTTTCTATGCTGTAGCTTTTACGTGTATTTCAGTTTTTTCATACGATATCTCTTAACAGGGATATAGTATACTTCTCCCATCTTGCTCATGCTTCCACTAAGACATGTGAAACTTCCTTTAAGACATGTCACTTCCTATGAAGAAAACTAATAGTAGTTAAAGCCTTCTGTTTATTTTTCTATCTTTAATTGAAAAATACATTCTCACATAGTTACCATCTGGTCTTATTGTTTCTCTGCTACTTGGATCTGTTAATTTTAAAGAGTAACCCATTACTTTTCTTTCTTTTGCACAGAAGTATCCACTAGCAGAGATAGTCATCCTCATTATATTTATTTTGCTGCATACCATCATTAAGTGTTCAACTCCATTCCTCTTTGGTCTGACTCTTTTACCAGTGCAATATCATCATTAGAGGGATACATACAAAAAAGCAGGTAATGCATCATGCTGAAAATAACATTGTCAATTATTTCAGTACCCTGAACAAAATAAGGGACTAACCCACACTCTTTCCTGACATACAACTTTGAAAATACTTTTGCTTAATTTTAACTGCTCGAAACATATGTCTAGTCCAGCCTAGCCAATTACATTCCCTCTGGAGTTAAAGGGAAGAGAAAGAAGTTTTCACAGTGTAATTGACCCCACCTACCTGTCTGAGAACAGGATATACGAGTCTCTTCCTTTATTGACCAGAAAGGGAACTTAAGAGTAACTTAAATGAGGTGCTTAACTTGTAGATGGCAACACTCATGTAAGGTCAGATGGGTCCCCTGCAAACTTTTCTACTGTGCCTGTGATTGCCTAACTCTCGAAAGAAGTATATATTTGAGCAGATGTGAGTCAAAGAGGGAGAAGAATGTGAAGAATAACCAAGCTCTTTAAAAAAACTACTTTCAAAGTGTGGTTAGTGTAATTGCACGGAGCAAAATAGGCCCGTTGTGGACAAAGGGATGATTCATTGCAAAGCTGTGATAACTATTAATAGTCATTGTCTTTAAAAATGTATTCTCAAAAGTTAAAAAAAGGGAATCAAGGATGTGACAGTCCTACCCTTTACTTAGGTCAAGACATGAAAAAGGATTACATTGTGCACTTACTGTTAGCATGTTAATTAAAGGTATAATGATACTGGTTGTGAATCCAAGTGTTCTCAGGATTCCCTATTTAGCTGGTTCCCAGAAAATTAAACTGGCCAAGAAGAGAGTTATAACTCAAGCCCTGCAAAAATACATATCTGACTTGTAATGGTCTGTGTTAAACAACAAGTGAGCCTCAGAGGTTAGCAATCCCTTGCAATGTAATTAGAAACTATTAAAGGGCAAGAGATACATATACAGAAAAATGGATCCATAAAGAAAGATGGGAACATGCTCATAATGCAAGTAGTTAATGCAAAATACTGTAAACTGCCTTACCTTTACTATTATTCAGAAATCTTTCACATGTATATGCTTTACAGTGGGCTGATGTTCGACATGCTACTAACGCTACAGCCTTATAAAGAAGAACCGTAACTGTTCTTTCTACAAGTATGTTTGATCTACTATGCATAGGCATTTATTAGTTAAGGTTTGTCTAAACATGCAATATATGACTGTAGCACATAAAAACAGAGACGAGTTCTGAAAAACTTGCATATTCTTAAATTTTATACAAATCGTCTCTGTATTAAGTAGCTGTCCTTTTCCATAATGAACACAACCTGCCAAAGGCCATGACAGCACCCGTGATATTTATAGTTGTGTGTTACTGATGTAAGAACTAATATTCATGAAAAGCGTGAGGTAAGGGGGAAAAGTTTTGATCAAACACAGGTGTTTGATAAAAAATTAGGTTTCCTAAGGAAATAAATTACAAGGTGTTTATGTCTGCTTAATTAAGATACCTCTGTTCTTCTGCTCCACAGCCAACTGTTTTTCAAGTGTTTCCCTCAGTTCTCGTTCCCTGAAAAGCTCCATCTTCAGCTCTGTCTTTTCCAGTTGGACCTGTTTCTCTTGAGCTCTGGCATTGTCTATAGCAACCTTTAGCAGACCCTGTTCAAAGATAAAGTTGGATAATGTTTGAAGAATGTTAGAACAGCTGACATAATAAATAATTTCTGTTATTTTTCCTTGATTAGTCATGTGAGATTCTACCAATGAAATAATCCTGTTACTGGGTCAAAGCCTCCAAATTATCAACAGCAAATTTTACTGGAATTAATTTTAGCAGGGAAGCAAAAATCTGTAAAGACAGGAGTCAAGTCTACCCACAAAACACAAACTCACCTTTGACTGTGCATAGAGCTAACGTGAAAAAGGTAGAGGTATAGTTTTATTCTTTGTCAGATAAAAGATACAAGCCTATATCAGGCACTTGCACCAAAACAAAAAGCTGCCCCATTGAAAAAGAATTGGCAGTCTCACAGTCAGATCATCCACAGAACAGCAAATTCAATCTCTATCACAACTCAAGCCAATGGAAAGTACCCAAGGGAGAAAAGTTCGTTTAAAGGCTTGCCATTTTGCTCCTTACTGTTGTTAATTATTATTACTTTCAAATATTTTCATATTTCTTGGAGTTTTCAAGGAAGATGGGGTTATTGGGATGCTAAAGCAGAGGACAGTCACAGAGCAGGAAGATATCTCTGTTTTAAAAAGTCCATTCCCTGACCTTGTACAATTCTCACAGCAGAGAACAAAATGCATCCATCTCTCAATTTCTTGACCTGGGGTGGTTGAAATAAACCCTATCTCTTTTTGTTGTTATTGTATCAGGAAAGAATGATTCAGCCTATTCTAAACTTGTCTTGAGAATTTCAACTTCACAATTCCTACTTTTTTTTGCAAGGAAACAGGAAGATTCCAGCACAGCTAATAACTAGACAGTTAGGACACTGAGAAAGGGTATGAAAAAGAGGAGAAGAACTTCAATTGAAATATATTAACATGGAAAGAGGAAAAATTCCCTTTTTTTCAGAACCCTGGACATCTGACTCTTAGGGTCTACACCTGAATTTCTCCTCTTGAAGCTATCATAACAGAGTAGATAATTAAGCATGGATATGCATATCTGAACCTCCATGGATATGAATCTAAGTCTTCTGTATCCTAACCAAGTCTCCTGACTACCTAACTTTAGAGATAATTTGACCCAACAGAGATTTAATTACTGATATAAAGCAAAACAATGCCAACAAGAGAGACTGAAGAGTACTCCCCAGTAGCTCTGCTAGGGAAGCATTCAGCTAACAGAGAAAAGGTTCTCACTCTAAGGCATGGTTTCAGAACAATCACACTACAGACATGAAATCATGTCCCCTGACACTCATGAAAGCTTCCTCACCCCTCAGGCACACTTCTTAAATTGGATTCTGGGTCACGTTTTTTTTCACTAAAATTATTTTAAATATCTCAGAAAAGGAATGGAAAAAGAAGCCAGCAGAATGATACTTGAGAAATGGGAAAAAGTATTTTTCCTGAGTGTTAGTCTGCACATATATCCCATTAGTTTTCCCCATGTCAATGCTTGCTTTGAAACTTAGGTTGTACAAACTCCACTTTTAAGTCTGTTTTCAGAGCCTGTTAATTTTCAGTACTCCTCATCCTCATTCTTAATTAAATTGCCGTCTCATTCAGGGCTCAATGCTTTTCAGCTCTACTACAGTCTATTAAAGTCCACAGGAGCTGAAAGAACTCAACACCTTCCAACTGCAAAGCCCAGATGGTCACCAAAATTATATGCACTACATAAATAACCACATTTGAAAATATGAAACAACGGTAATACAACACGTGCTTACAAATATGTTAAAAGTATTAGCAGTTTTCTTTAAAAGAAGCAAACGTTATTCTAAAATAGGCAAATCACAAAGCTATTTTGGGTTGAACGGTAAACCCAGATGACTACTAAAGAATACCACACAGAGCTAAATAGAAAGCTCTACAAACATATGCAAAGTAAAATAAAATTTGAAATATTTGAAAAGCCTTTCCAATCTTTTCAAAAAGTTAATACCTACCAGAGTTCTGTTCCCTTTCTCTTGCCATATTTTCCTACATGTACAACCATCATAAATTGTGTTTTCTATACGGGATGCATTTGAAATATTAAGAAATTAAAGTAGGAGTTGTTTATCAATACCTCCTTCTGCCTTACACTTAAACTCTAGAATATTTTAATCTCCTCCAATTCATCGCTTACTGAAACATGTGGTTCATCCAAACCACTAATAAAGTAGATCAAGTGAAATTACATGAAATGTATTTGTTGATGAAAAGTGTATTGTCAAGTAAGTTTAAATCTGCAAAAACCCTACTCCCAAATTCTTACAATCCATCTTGATAAAAATGAAATTGAGCTGCTAAAACAACTGCCATCTTTATTCAATTCAACTACCTTCATGTACATGTTTCTTCTTCATCAGGAACAAACAATTAGTAACAAATGAAAGAGATCATTACATCAAGTGCCCTTTTAGATCACCCCAATTAAAACTTTAGTTTAGCTGTATTTTAATTCTAAGATACCAAATTCTAATTTTCTGCTCTGATTGCTCTTGTTGACTTATCTTTGAAAGATGCACTCTCAGTGCAAAGCCTAGAGATTATTTAGCAAGATGCCAATGTTGGCACCACTTAATGTGTTGATTGGTTGTATTATCAGTAGCAGTTTAAAATAAATTACTATTAAACTATTATTGTCCTTGGCTGACAAAACACAATATTTTGGTGTTCTTTAAATATGAAACAATCATTATGAATAAACATAGAGAATAATGCTAGTGTAACACTGATGTGTGTAATTTTATATTAAGAATTGCTGTAAAGTACGAAGCTGCTAAAAGCATATTACATTTTCTATTGAATTTTTACACCACACTTCCTCCCCCAACCTTTCCTTTTTTTATACTTGCTGCTAACGTAGCTAATGGTAATACATTACCTATTGCTGCTGATTATGTCTGAAAAATATTAGCTTTTTGGAGCCAAGACCCACTAGGGACTACTTATAAGCTACACAAAATTAAGTTTCATTTTTAGAAGTTAAATCAGTGCACATCAGTAGGCGTCCAATGTGAAAAAAAAATCTGCACTAGAGCCAAACTGATACATATGCAAAAGTGCTGTTGCTGCCAATGACAGCTCTAATGCAAAAATACTGGAAACATTCAATATCTCCCTGTATTCAGTGCAGAAGGGGGTGAGAAAAACAACTAAAAGTACAGCATCTAAAAATCATCAGTGCCCCTTGGAACAGGAATAGCAATTTCAGAGTTGCATGAAATTCTATTAATTCTCCCAGTGGATCAGCTGTAAAAGATTATACAAAATACAGTATGTCCAACTTGTATTTGCTATGGCTAATCCTCTAACCTGATATTAAATCAATATGCTGCCAATGACAATGGGAAATGCAGTGCAACACAGGACATTAACAAAAAGAAAATATTTCCCTTTAGGGAAGGTCAGATGTTATGGAGGCTGGATAATGATAATTGTAGTGAACATGCTCAGGTTTCAGATTTGTTTTTAATACAGTATAGCTCTATCTGGAGCCAGGCTCTAAACACAGTATGCCATTCTTCCCCTCTGTGTCACTGTTTATAAATATTTTTTTTATTTCAACGTAAGGTGAAAAATGGACATTTTTTTCCCTGGAGATTTATAGATAATTCTGATTGGTTTGTTTACTTTAATGCTCTTGTTTTAATAGTCTCCATTAAGAAATTCTTCACAAATGTCCTGAATAAAAAAATACGTTGATACATGGGTTATGTTTCTTCCCATTCTCCTATGTATCTGAAAAAACCATCATGTTACAACAGTCTACTGGTTCTATAGAAATTAAACATATATCAAACTTCAAGTCACCCTTAAAACTAGTAGAAGCAATCATTATTTTTTAAAACTGCAAATAATCTGTTGCTTATTTTGAAAGGGGCGGAGGGGAAGATTTATAAAAGCTCCTTCTCTTTCTAGCTACATCTACAGTGTATTCTACCTGACAGAATTTAGTTAGCTACACAGTTACATGTGACATCAAAATGGCCTTACTAGCTGCTCCAGTGGTCTATCTAGATGTGCAATTCCTATTTCTAACAATCACCTACAGTGAGTGAAAAAGGAAAACTAGAAGAACAAGGCAGGCACACCGTGAAGCTTTCCTAGTCAAACCTCTAGCTTTCAGAGATATGTAGCTCAGGGGCTTCATTTTGCAATATTAGCTATTCATGGTGAAAACACTTTCAAATAACATTGTTTCTCTTTAAGTCAGGAAATTATATATAATTTGTATGTTCTCAGCAGTAAAACTACCTGGTGAAATACTTGCAAAAAAACTATTAATATATATGTATTTTAGTTAACTTCACAGGTTAATTATTGAATATTTGCTATTTGTAACTGACTACTGACTTAGGAACATAAGCAAGGTAAGACAAAACAGCTTGACTATGTCTACAGGTGACTCCAGAAATACATCTTCTGTAATATCTCAGACCGAATTTCTCCAACACAGGTAAAGGCATATTGCACAAGTATAAATGACATTCTTCCATTAATACCTTCTGTGAAAAACAAAATAATTCTCTTGAATTTTAGCAGAAGACAAATAAAATAACATGAAGTAAAACTGATTTTACTTTATCCAGTGTTTACAATATTTTTCTCTTGTGTATTTAGTCGTATATGGTAACAGTGCAGGAGACTCACTGCAATAAAGCCAGTATGTTTGCTTTGTTTTCATAGGGGAATTTTGTTTGTAATCATGCATTTTTTTATTAATAACAATGGGATACTTGCAACTTATTTTACATATATCTTTAAACATACATAGCAACAGGACTGTGTCAATACAATACAGTCTTGATAGAAAAATACAACTATCAGGGTGCAACTAATTCATTCCTTAGATATTGCTGGAAATTCAGCTTGGGGACAGTAAAAATTCAGACTCTAAAAGCTTTAAAGAACATTACTACTACTCAAGAATATTGAAGTATCACGAAAGGCCATGGCTGTAACATACTTTGGCATAATTGGGCCATGACTCAAAAAGGTGAACTTATGTGAGGGGTATGGAAACATCCTTAGCCTTTTCTCTAGCACCCACACAGCATTTTGCTGTGACCCACCTCCCATCACCCTTCATCCTCCCTGCAGCTGCACACAGACTTCCAGCATTTAATCTGGAAGAAATCAACAAATATACGTTGGGAAGGAACAGACCTATCACTTAATCTAAGCTCTCTGGGGAAATTTATTTTCTCTTCCTTTTAGATGTGCAGTTACACATCTGAAAAAGAAAATATGTGCCCATTCTCTGTATTTTATGTGTGCATTTGTTTAATTATATTTTGTTACAGTTTATTATTTGCATTTCAGCAGTCCCCGTAAGAAATAAACATTGGCTATTCTGGGTACTGTATATTGTTATTATCTCCTCTTTAAGTGTACATATAGCTAAATATCATATTTTTGTTTCAGTAAGTATTTATGGAGAAGTAAGAAAAGCATATATATAATATACAAAAGGAAATAAACTGAACTAGCAGCCCCAGGTTACACTGACAGCAAATAGGCTTATCTTACATTTGCTTAAAATTATGAACTAGAATCCGTTTGACTTCAGTGTGGATGGAAGACACAGACTCGCTTGTGTTTAGTGGTTAATTTTAAAGGATGTCTCAGACTTGTAAAATAGAAGTAAGTAGAGTTGCGAACCAAGTTCAATCCTGCAAGACTTCTAGCACATTTCATTTTCAAATGTCAAAAGTGTTGAGAAAGTTATGCTCACATACCCAAAAGCTCTCTCCTCATGGCAAGGTTTAGGATCCTCCTTACCATAACAAAGGTCACAATCAAAGCTCCTAGTGCCCATAGAGTCCCCTAATTCTGTTCTATTCTAAACCAGAACAGGCTCTATGATGTCTTCTGGAGGCATCCAAGGTCTGTATTACACAGATCCTCCAGATCCTGCACCTCACACAACTGCACATACATAAGGGGATCACAGCAGAGATATCTACCATCACGTCCATGCATGTTGGAGCAGCCAGAGGCTCGCCTATGTATTCATGTGATGATCATAGCCCTAAAATATAGGCAACCTCCGCCATCACATATGGCAGGTCATGCATGCACCCCAGTCCCATGACCTAATGAGGATGTACACTTCATTTCACAAGCAGACATATACCCTTTCTGTTAAAGGACACATCCGTATTTTCACCATGCATGACCCTGGAGAAAAAATGAGCAGTGTTTACCAAAACCACTCATGGAGCCTTTGTCTAGATTTCTGCGATTTTCTGTTTCAAAAGCAACTAAAAACTAAAGGCAGGGGATGGACTGTAGGTCAGATGACTTTTTCCAGAAAGTTATGCCTGCACCTTTGCTAGCACAGCTGCAACAAGAGAACGGTGAGGAATCTTCCTGCTCCACCTTCCCTTCTAATCCACACCTCTGTACTGAAAGGGATGTAAAATTCATCTGGACCAAGGGAGAGCAAAGAGGAGTTTACCCAGTGACAAGAGTCCTTCTGTCTCATGTACTGAATGCATCATGAGTTTCATGTAGTGTTTTTGCGTCTCTTACAAAAGACACAAAGGATATTGCAAGCAGGGACCATAATACAGAATTTTCTCTTTCCACATATCCTGTTAATGAGTTTGAACTTGTAGTTAAAGACCTAAAACTCCTTTCTGCAACTGTCAGTATCACAGTATGTAATTCATTTGTGGGCTTGAGGTAGCCCTCTCTCATGGCAGTAATTACTAAATATGGAGATTATTTTATATGGCATTGATTAGAGAAACTGCCGTTATTGTACACAGATTATTGTAATTAAAAGAATACTCTGCTTCTCCTACACTTGTGGGATTTCACTTTTTTTAGTGAAGTGGTTTTCTAATGTTGTGCTGATAGAGATTAAATATATGGCGGAAAAAAATTCCATCACAGTATATGAAAGGATTCCCAGAGATCTGTGGAAACCATGTAGTGCAATGTGGGGACACACTGAAAAAATCCATAAGGACTTATGTCCCACCTGTTTATCACGATATATGATTTGTTGTGATATGAAACCTCAAGGTAAGGAGCAGTAAGTACAAAATCACGAGAGAAGGCAGAAAGAAATCTCTGGGGTTTTTTTACAGTGTTACATTTAATTTTAGCTCTTCGCTTCAGATGAGAATAGGGTGCTGGTTTTTGGTTTTGTTTTGCCTTTTTTTTTTTTTTTCAAGCAATGACTGAATTTCACATTCACATTTTCTGTAAAATAAAACTGAATGCATTCTTGGCAAATTAATCCTGGTCATTTATCCTGAAGTAGTGCAGCACTCTCATGTTCAATCACAAGATTAGCTAACCTGTTGATGCTGAATGCTTTGCTCATTAGGTTGCTGTCTAGAGACATTGAGTGCACACATTTGTCAAAAAAATTACTAAGAACTTTCCTGTACATGCATGCACAGCTAAAACATTACATACTCTGCTAACTGTATTTCTTCCTTTAGAAAAAAATACATTCTTTACAGATTGCAGCAGATCTATTAGAAAAATGCTAACTGCTGTAGAATTACCTTGGTTTGTGATTTAAATATTTAGGAGCCTAACTCTTAGAACCACTAAATGAAATCACAAATATGCTTTCAGACTAGGAATATACAGCAATTATGAGATTTTTTTTTCCTTATTTCATTAGTAGATCTGAAAATATCACCATTGAGTGGATCACATACTTTTCATATAACAACTCTGAAGTGCCATAAACTTTAATGAGATTTCTTAAGAAAGTAAAGTGAGCAAGATTTGGCTTTACTCTGCGATAGCCTTTTACGAATAGAATACAATTGATTTTATGTATTCACAGGAATAAGCAGGGAAAATACTGTGACAAATACATAAGAAATCAGTATCTGCACATTTGAGGCTTATCGAATGAGTACAATATGACTGCATTATTGCCTGCACTATCATTTTGCTTCTGCATGCAACATAGAACCATATTGTTGCAAAAGTTGTATCTGGGGAACACATGATCACTAAATTCGTGGACAAAAAAAATCTTCATTCTAATATGAAACACTATCATCTTGGCTCCAAGCTACACGCCACTGTATATCTTAAATAATATTTGAATCAGACTGTACTGTACACACAATAGACATCGTGACTACCGAATAGGAAATCTGCAGAAAATTTGGTAATACCCTTTGAAGTCTATTCTTTGAAGACAGTACTTTAAGTGAAATGAGCTTATTTATAAAAGAAGTGCTTTTTGTGAATGCTTTTATGGGAGACACATTTCAAATAGCTTTAAATATCATTTCCACCTTGGCACTCCAGCAATTTAAAACAACTATTTATTAAAGAAATGTTTCTCTGCTTAGTAAATGAGATAAAGTTAAACAGTAAGATACATTTCATTAGCCTGTAATAAAAATAGCATTTAAGACAAATGTTGTTAAACACACCAATGTAATTTTCATCGAATTTTCTGCTGTGGTTTAATATACAATCTGTATTTTTATGTACTGTATCTGACAGCTACTAAATTCATTTGTTTGCTGTGGTTCCTTTAAAACCTAAATTACTAGAAAGTTTCAATAAATGAGTTGATCCAAATAATCTTATGAACTGATTAAGCTAGAACGTTTATATTAATTTAGACAAATCTGCAACTGGCTCCTCTCCATCCTTTTAAGCTGATCTACAGAAAGGCCTACCTGGATGTTAGTCAGAAGGGTCTCTATGGAGGACAATCCATCAGGGAATAGAAAAGGAGATGGAAAACCCGGAGGTAGTGGTTGCCCATGCCCAGTTAGAGAAAGTTTGTCAAGGCTGTCTCTTGCGGTTGGTGTGGAGAGCGGGGTCTCATCTGTATGTGATTGAAACAAAAATATAGAACAAGTTACGCTTGTCTGTTTTTATTAGACCTCAGTAATGGCTTCCCTAGTGGTTTCCAGAACATTTATTGCAAATTGGTTCCTGCTATCAGGAGAAAATGCTTTCTGCTGAATTTTCTTTAATGAAAAAGCTGTGGAGATACAACAAGATAACATTAATGAGTAACTTTATAAGCCTTTTAAATGCAGTCTCTAATGAGACTGAGTTTACAGTGCCATAGAATCTTTTTAAAACAAATATTATCTCACATATACTTGTGATAATATATTCAGGCTGACTTTATGGGCACCTTCCCAATTATCTCATTTTAGTTTGTGTTCTATTTGGATTGACAATAGAATATTTTCTAGCATGACATATATTTTATATACGAGAAGTATTTGAATACGAAGCTTCCCATACAATTAACCCTTCCCACTCTTAATGGTTTCATTTACAGCACAGAAGATTCTGCAACACTGGGAAAAACTACAGCTCCTCAATGCATTTTTAATGAAGAAAGTACACCTGATTCCCACAATTGAAACATGCTCTGAACAATACATGAAATTAACAGCATGGTTACAATCACTGGCCTAATTTTTTTAAGCACGGACATCTTCTAACAATTAGTGCTAAACTCCTTAGTGGGATCTTTGTAACAATCAGACCTGATCAGTTCTGACATCACAACGGGAAAAAAACTCCCACAGCTTGAAGATTTCTAAGATTAAAGTTTCACAGATAATCTGTGAATGAATTATAAAGCAAGCGGGAAACAAAACCCCACAACACACGACACACCCTACCCCACCCCCCAATTAATAGAAACTTCAATACCCTGGGTTTTTGGCGGGTTTTTTTGTTTGGTTTTGGTAGGGTTTTTTTTTTTACTTTTTGATGTATTTTTAGACTACTGTTGATACAGAAATTTAGGTCAATTTCTTTGCACTAGATGTTAATCTGATTCTTCAAAAGGAAAACTATCTATACATATATAAAGATACATCTATCTATACATACCCTTCTTATGAAGGGCCTAGTCATTAACTTACACATAATGATGTATCTTGATACAATACAAGGACATCAGAATGTACTCTTGGTATTATGCAGATCTCTGAACAGCTATTTGATTACGGAGGAGTTTGTCAGACTTGCTCTTTCCCATGTGAGCTTTGATCATTATAAAATATATATATCTTAGAGATTTTAATTTTTTTGTCTTTCTGTACTTCATTTAATTAGTTTCAGTAATAGTTATATTTCTCTATTTATCCTATTATATACATTAGGAATAGCATTATATGAAAATTCTGATCCTAGTTGCCAGAAAGGGCTCTCTCTTTGACTGGGGTGCAGTATTTTCTGATGTGGACATAGTCTAGGACCAGGAAAATTGAAATCTGCAGCAACAAAGGGTTAGAGTCTAGGCTTTGACAACCCCAGGACCAGAAAACCATAACTCAAACTCCCAGTACATTCCAATAGTCCCCATCCATGGTTACTCCAGAAGGAAGCTAGCTCTATCAACCATGTTCAGGTGCAGCTTCCTTGCTCCACCTTGTCACCAGCTCTGCCATGGTGGACAGTATATACAGTGGTAGAGTAAAAGCCTCACCTACTGTGTCCCTCCACAGAAATACCCAAACAGACATCTGCTTCTGGGCTGGTTCCACTTAGCTCTTTCTACAGCCAGTGGAGAGAAGCAAACACCAGCCTAAAGGTACTAATCCACCTGAACTTCCACAGGCATCTACTGCTGAAGGAGACAAATCTTCCTCTGGAAGTTTCTGTCCACTGTAAGAGAAGCCTAAGTTGACTGGCTCAGGTGGAAAGATCTGCTTTTGGTGAGATCAGTCCTACCATGGAAGCTGTTCTCCCTACTTCACTGTGGCTCAGGCTGAGAGTAAGATCCTATTATTTGTCACAATTTGTGCCAGAATCACTGCTTTCTCATGAAGTCATCATTCAAAAGCTTACCAAGGTAAACTTTGTGAAAGGAATTGGTGTTGACCAAGGAAAGCCTCAGCCCATTCAGACTCATAAAATTTTTTTCAGCTATACATAAGTTTTCCAGTCATGTCACAAAGTGCTGAGAAAAACTGGCTGTACATTACTGAACTGTTTCCTATCTACCTTACCAAGATTCAAAGCAGGCTCTGAAGAATGTACTGTAGACGTATCTTCTGTCCTCATGCTACCCCACAGCAACATGGATTTCTCTCTAGTCATGTTGTAATAACATCTAAAAATTTGGCCCTAAATATTATTTTCTTCCCAACTTTTAAATTATAGAAATATTCACCACTTCATTAGAAAAAATAAATTATTTATTCCTGGGTATTGCAAACTAACTCATTATTCTCAGATCATCCTGCTACTTCATCTTCTCAAATCCTATTCTAGTGTGAAAAATCATTACCAAATGTTTTTTTCTAAACTGCTGTCAGACTCGTTATGCTTTCATTAATCAAAAGAAACAACCCAAAACTTAAACAAAACTGGTTAGACAATAGATTGATAAACACTACACAATATTATTGCATAGCTGAAAACTTTTTTTTCCTCTGCTGCAAATATGGCTTTCCCAAATGATTCTTATCCAACATTTAAAAAAAAAAAAAAAAATTACAAAACCTCTTCTGTATTATGTCACTGAGTTTTTTGGCTAAAGACTTCTTTCTATCAGTGGTTCCAGTGAAGGTATTGGACTTGCATGGTGTAACAAGAGTCTAATCACTAGTATACATGGTGGAGTTGATGCATGTAAATGAGAAAGTAAAGGAGAAAAAGACATAGTTTTCCTCAAGGTTTATCAGAGAAATGGACCAATTACCTCTCATACTTTCTAAGACAACTTAGGTCTCAAGTTATCAAAGTATTTTAAAACATACTAGATAAAACTGTCCCACTTTAAAATTCCATTAGCCATAATTCACTTAAAAATTCTGCTCTTCCATGCATTTGTTGAGTTACAGAAAGATCCCAACACAGGTCTTGTCATAGAATTTAAATGAAGGATTAAATTTTTTACTGTATTCCTTGTTCAAGATCAAATCTATGTTAAGTTTTCTGTACTTTGTGCATACTTAAAACATGTTGTGAAGTTTGCAAAGATTTTCCTAACAACGTGTGGCATGGTTTTGCAATAGGCAAAGTAACCCAAAGAAGGGTTAGAATGGTATGAACTCAAAGTAACATCCAAACTCTTATGTTACAATAAATAACAGAAACAAATTTACACTGAAGGGTAAGACTAGAGTGCTGAACTTACTATGAACTTACTTTAATGAAACGTCAACTCAGAAAAAATAGTCAGACTAATGTGACTTTGTTTTCTTGATGTCCCATGTGAAATAAACTTTGAGTGCGAGTATGTTTGAAACAGAGCAAATGTACATATCATACACAGGAAGCATGGATATTTGTGGATGTGAGATAAGGGATGATTGAGGGAATCTTGAAAAAAATGCATTTTTAAGAAAAACCACACTGTAAACACAGCCAATTAAAACATAAGCACATATCTTAGTAGCAAAATAATATGACTGCTCGCCATTAAAGCATTTAAAAATCTTCTATTCGTGCAGATGTCCACTTTTCTCAACATGATAATTTTGTTTCCAAATAATCATTAGCCTAACATCTTTTAAACTCTTGCAAAGGAACGGCTAATGTCCCTCTTAACCTACTAGCAAAGCAACGCTGTAAAAATTATGAGCCCTTGCTAGGAGACAAAGATTTGGCATTTTCAGTCTAAACGCATCAAAGGAAGCATTTGAAGACAAGTCAGGGCAAGAGGAGAAAGAGGGTCAATCTACATCCCATTGTTGGAGTTGGGAACACAACAGTGTAAAGAAAGAGGGGGGAAAAAAAAATAAAGAACAAGGCAGAACAAAGAAGTGTGGCCTGCCTTGACTTGTGCTGGGAACTGAGATGTTATAAATTAGCAAATAAACAAGGATAGGACAAGCTGTTACCCAAGCCACTACAGTAACTGACCAGAGATGAATATGTGCCTTGACATACAAACTAAATCACCATAACAGGCAAATTTGAATGCAACACATATCTTCAAAATATTTGTAAATGTTACATCCACTCCATCCATTGTTCAGTTTCCAAAATTCACCTGTTTTTTTGTTCAACCCAGATTTTATCTGCAAACAGCAGCTGGTTTGGGCCAAATACAAACAAACATTTTTCACTGTATTTGGTTTGTTGCCATTCTATTTTATACTTTCACCAGATAACATGGAAACAGACATCCTGGAAGCTGTGACAGCTATTTAAACAATAATAGATGAATAGAGGTAGCCATTCTCTTGTCTTTGCTCCTAAAAGCAAGCAGGATAAGTTCAGACCAGTCACCAATCAAACTGGAGAATATTGGTATTGCCAGGATTTGAATGCAAGCGATAATAGCCGGCTCTAAAAAATACTACACAGATTACTGCCTTTCTATAATCTTTTAATGTTTTTCATAATGCATCTTGATGGTTTTTTGTTCTCTGTAAAATATTTCACATTTATTTGTTCCTAAAACAGGCTCAGTCTTACCATTTGAATGATGGAAGAGGAGCATGTTTTCACTTTTTACTATCATAAATCTAGTGTATACATTTTTGTTGAAACATTCTATTCCATTTGGCTTAATATGATTTTGGTTTATATTATCAAACAACCTCTAGAACAAAGTTTTATATTTCACCTTTCTCAGAGTTAGAGATTTCAGGTGTGAGAAGTTCTTTTATTTTAATTCATCTGTAATTGTTGACTTATATTAACACAAAAGAACAGGGGGTCCCACATCCTCAACCGAAATGTTTACCAACTTCAAGCAGATTCAAAAAAAAAAAAAAAAAAAAAATCCTCTTGCTCAATTCCCATATCATTTGGCTGCTTTATAGATTTGGTCATTCAGGCTTCACCCTGCACATAACTAGGGGCAATGTGAGGTGACTGTGAAGGATGTTACGAACTGTAAAAGGAATGTACTGAAACTAATTCTTATAAAAACACATTTTTTTTCCAATCTACATTTTATTTTCATCTTTTTATGCTGAAAACAGTTCACCAGGACACCCAAATACTGTGAAATTAAAACATTTGCAACTGTGAAAACTGGAAATAAGGGGAAAATATCAAACATTCAAATAGACTGACTCGCTGGTTGTTGCTTCTGTAACATTTCAAGGAGACTGGTGCTCTCACAGTTAACAGTACTGTTGCAAATGCTGTCCACTGAGTCCTATTACTTGGCTTGGTATGTTCGCCTGAGGATTTTGGGAACAGTAACTTAACAATAATGAAATATGACTGAAAGATTAAAAGCTTACATGGAAAGGGCCACAGCTAGTAAGAATATGTTTCTTGGATGTGTACATTGCACACGATGGCCTTATACTTGGTGCAGGCACTTAACATCTGTGTGAACAGGTCTTACAGAACTCATACATCTGTATATCACTTCTGCCATTATGGACCATTTTTTTAAGTAGCATGTCCTCAAAATATGCAGATCTTCATTTGATGTAAATGACTACACAAGAATAAAAGTACATAAGAACCCAGTTTTATCTGTCGTCTTTGGAGATAGGTTTAGATGCAGGACTTGCCCATCAACAGTTAAGACATATTTACTGGCAATTCCGTCTGATTTTAACCACTGAAAATACAATATTCTAACTTGATGCTTGTCCTTTTCAGAAAAGAGATTTTCAATTAATACATTTCCAGTATTTCTTTAATCCTTTTAAAGAAAATGCGGTCCCTACAGATCATTCTTCACTGCCGCACAGGTCGCTGAGCATACTGCAGTTGGAGTTATCTCCGTAATGGCAAATTAGAGCCAGATGGAGAATCATCCCTTGAACACAAGATTAGGGATCTTTCTTTCTCCCAGGTTCAGTGATATCCCTTCTATGTTGATAACTTGTAAGCCAATTTATCTATAAACAAAAGGAAAAACTCCAGAACGTGTTACTGGCTGGAATCGGGACATGGGGTTTTGGAAACACGGATGACTTGACAAGGAGACAGGGACTAATCAAGAAGCAAGGAAACACTAAGTTGAGAAAACAGGAAAGAAGGATAGCTCAAGGTGGCCAGAATTTTGGAAAGGGATCATAGGATTGGGATTACATGGTGAAGGAGGGGAGAAAGAGTGCCCAGGAGCAAGAAATTTATACTGACGCAGCAAGAAATAAAACAGGCAAACCTGGTTTTTAACATAGCATATTTTGTAGAAGTAATTCTTGAAGTATTTCAAGAACTGTAGTCCAATGTAAATGAAATTTATAGTTGTCAATAGGGAATGTAAAAACAGGTTCTTTAAAGATCACACGGTTTAGTTTTGTTAAGGAATTACTGATATAACATCACTATAAATGAATGGAAAGAGTTGGCAAAATATATCTAAAAAGCCAAAATGTAATTAGTGGTGATGTTCCAGCTGTGAGAATTTCTTCAGGCTTTTTGGACTAGATCAAGTTGAGTTTATTCTTCATTTTACATGTCCCTAGGAGGGCCTCAGAGTCAATCAGTGCAACTTATCTAATTTTCTCTTTCAATAAAAGGATTATTTTAATAACCTTTATCTTATTTTGCAGCCAATTACTGATTAGGGCTGGGTCAAGCAGTATTTGCTGATTTCTTTATCCTAAGGATTTCACAATATTTCAGAATAAATTATCATTCATATTTTTAAACAATTGTATTTTACCATACAATTGAATGTTAAAATGCCAGTGATATTTCCCCTTTGTGTACTTTGGCATCATAACACAAAATGCGCACACTAAAATGACATCGTTTCCCTGTCCCCGTAATAAAAATTATCCTGTTCACTCACAGATTTTTTCACATAATTTTTTAACATGCATAGAATGGTTAGGAATACAGAAGAAATGGGATAGCCAGGAATGACTCTGCATATATCTGGTGATTCTAAAGTATAAATATCTTGAACACCTGACAGTAACTTGCATTAATTAACTCTAAAGAAATGTAAATTCCTAAAGATCAAGTGATGGTTAGAAAGGTACACTAAATATCATTATTGCATTTTTTAACAAGATATTAGTATAAATACAAGGCACTTTATAATATTATAAGCTGCAGATCTTGATTATGAGAACTATGTCCATTATTTCTTTTTTAAAGATCCTTATATGCTAGTGGCGGGGATCAGATGTAGATTAAGGCCATCTGTGCTTTGGATGTTGAAAAATATATAAATACATTTTCCTGGTTCATGTCAAATGTTCCAATTAGTACTCTGCTAGCTCCACTCCATCAGCCAGGCAATACTGAGTGCAAAGATGACTGTTGCTTGGCTTCATAGCAATTCTATAAGAGCTGCTCATATGCATCTGTTATATGAAGAGTTGCATAAATGTGTTTCCCTACAGGTTCACAAGAGTCATTTGATCTTTCTCTACAGTAGTGCTGAGGGGTGTCGATAATCATCTATGCAGTAAAGGAATATCTGGTTAGGAAATCAATCCCCTCCATCCATAATACTAGCTATTTTATCTCCTTTCCTGCATTGGCTACAGAAGCTGGCTCCCTTACCTTGGTAGCCTGATCCAGTTTTCCTAAACGAATGCAGAAGCAAAGATCAAGCCAAGTATTTTGAGTATGAGCTAAATGCCTGGTTAACATCAAACTTCAAACTAGAGATTGGACTTAAAGACTGCATAATTAATGTATAATATATTAAACCTCACATTTTCAAAATTATGGACATAAACATGCACATCCCAGCCGATAAAAAGTAATACACAAAGCAATACATGCACAGTATGCATATTTATTTTTGTGCTGCCTGTTCCTCTCTACACTTATACCATCTTCTGTACGGCTATTGCAAAATGCAGAGGAAAAACCACTACAGAATGTAACAATTGCATTTTGCTAGATTTTACAACATCATTTCAAGTGCCACATGATTTGGATTAGTAATCCTCTGGACATGTTTCATAGTAGGTGAAAAACATCTATTATTTTAGGATTTAAGGTGATTTAAAAAATAAGGAATATCAATAATATTAGCATTTTTGTCACTGTCAGCTGAAGAAACATGACTTTTATTGTAAGCATAACAGTAGTAAGAAGGGAATTCTTGATAAGAGCACAGCTGGTAACTTGTAATTCTCTAAAGATGAAGGTTTTATGGTAATACCTGGAACTGTTTTTCTTGGTCTGTGTTCAGTTAATAATTCTAATATTCATTCTTTTCAGGAAAAAAAAAAAAAGAAGTCAACATTTTTAAGAAGTCCACATCTAGCCATGTTGCAATTATGGGGGGCTAAGCATCTATACTCCTGCTGCATTGTCACATGGCCCACGTTTTCGGTAATCTGCTGACAGCATGAATCAGATGCCCAAACAGAAAATGAGTTGACGGTGATGTGTCTGTGCAACACTCGTCAGCTGTCATTCATTTAGCAACACATAACTCGTCCCACTCTTGTCCCCAGAGTGCTGGCAATCAGGTGAAGTTGACCAGGTATGCCTGGCACTTGGGGTAAAGTGGCAGCACAGAAGTCAACAGTACTGCGTATCAGAAATAACTATGTCAGAGAAGTTCAATAGAGAAGATAAAAGAGGTTTAAACACTTTGCTTTTATGGCAGCTTACACTGGTCATCTGTCCAGCAGAAAAATATTTATCTGGTCAGAAGTTGTAGAACTGGAGCTGTTGGTTAATGTGTTTTGTTTAACTGAACATTCATACAGTATGCTGTCATGTTTCTTCTTAAAATAACATGAGAAAATATAACATTTAAGATAAATACGTAACATGTTCAGTGACAGTGAACCCAGTATTTTTAAAACATGTATACTTCTATTCACCTTCCTGTAAGATCCCATTAATGTCCCTGTTTCTAATAATTTCTTTAATAAATAGGATACTATCAAGTACCTCTAATATTCAGACTGACAATGTATTAATTAGACCACTGAATAAGATGACCAGTCTAAAAATGAATAGTAAGACAGAAACATACTAAGAAAGCCTGTTCCCAAGCATTCTCATTGCCAAAATTCCTGCCCCACATGTATTAGTGCGTCACTTTCAGAGCTGAAAATGACACCAAAGTAAAAAAATCAAGAGTCAGATGGACTCATCCAACACAGCTGTATGGGGCTATTGGGTAATAAGTTCAGAAATTCTGGAATATTCTTCTCAGAGGTTAAGGTAACGGGTGTTTTATCATTAATAGTTCAATAACATCTAGTCTTTGCTTAAGTACTCATATGGAAATACACACTTTTTACAGAAATATGTGATCTAGTAACTTCAAGATCTTAACTCTTCCCACAGCTAATACAGGAATTGTTACTGAAATATCCCATTTTGACAAATTCTCATCAGGAAGGGTACAAAATGAGTGACCTGTTTTAGTACCATGAAGCAGAATAACACAGAGACTTCCTTAGTTTTGGGGCTAAAACCCCCATACTTGCATAAGAGACTCCATTATATTTAACTCACTTTTTAAAATGACTCCACAATACTTTTTTTAACAGATACAATAAATGTCCTTAATGTGTCTGTCTATGGAATGGTTCCAGTATTCAGATGCAAATGTTGTAGACAATAATTGATGTACACATTTTGGATTATATGGTTATGATATCCTAATAGAAATTTGGCTGTCTGCCTATGGGAGTTCAATATGAGTTTCATAGTTTATAGCATCAGAAACAGTGCTTTACAATATTATAGCCACATTTCTCAACCCATTGCCTATAGATTATATCCTAATATCTGATTTTCACAGAAATCCATAATAATAAACAAACCCAAATCCCTAAATCCCAGAGTGCTCAGAAACAAAATTCAGAATGAAAAGGCAAGCATTTTTACATCTCATATGATTCCTCGTGCAATTCATTCATCAAACATCTGCAACAAGCTGCCAGAATATGTCCATTAGTGAGATTTCTATGGCATTCACTAGCTTGATGCTCACTGATAGAATAATGTAGAAGTTTTACCTCTCATGTTTTCTGCTCCATTTGAGACATCCACTTTAAAGTGAGATTTGGCCTGCATATGTCTTCATGTCTTGGAATATGTAATTTATGCTAATATATCAGAATACATATTAAAGAAGACCAAAAAACACCCTGTATGTATTTATACATTATGAGTCACATTCAGCACTGATTTAAGAAGATAAAAAATAGTTTGGATTCATCATTTACCTTGAATCGGTTTGGTTTACATTAAATAGAGAAAATAAATGTACCTTGCACAGCAAACATGCCATATACTTGCTGGTAAAGTAAAACCTTTCTCAGGATACTGCTTAAAACCATCATGCAAATTAAATAATGCATTCAGCCTTCTACCTATATGCTATCATAATATCACAGAAATATGCCTTGTAACTCGATTACAGGGACAGATCTTTCTAGTAATTCTGTTTTACATCAAAATTTCTGTAAATTTTTCAGTGTTTATGACAATAAGGTATTTGAAAAAAAAACATATTTATTTCATTCCTTAAGCAATTATAAATGTTATGCAGTAGAAAGAAAATACAAATCCTAAGAGTGGTTCAAATGCTCTCTACTACTTCATGACAATGTATGTGATAACTGTACGTATACAAAACGGGAATCAAAAAATCTTTTCCATTATGGTACTGTGATAACAGTTACTGCCTAAACAAACTGATACAAATCACACAAGCTTTATCATCTTAACCTGATGAGCTCATTACATATTTAAGGCTAATACTTCATTCTGTATCCTGATAGTAGGTTGGCTTTTAGCCCACCCAGAGAAAGTGGAGGAGCTGCATCAGGAAATGACTGCCACATGTGGTTTTATGAACTGTTGCACCCAGAAGACTGAGAAGAGCAAGTCACAACAACTTTAGTGAATTTTCTTGGGTTTTTAAAAGGAAGTCAGTGCTACTAATGAAGGTTGTTCTTCTACTATATTTCAGTATAATTCAACAGGGTCAAAACTAAAATCTAAATTCTTCTTTAATTATTTTCAGAATCGCTTTCCTTTGTCTTCCCTTTGTCCGATCTTTTATGTAACTCAGCATATTCTAGTGCTTTCTACAATCACAACAATTTGTTTCAGTAGTCTCTTCACCTTCCAAGATATGAAGAAATTAGTCTGCTTTTGAAATTTCAAGTCTAACTAAAGACCAGAGGACAAAAAGTACAGTTACAGAAAAGGAAAAGTTTGTGACAGAAATCTGAAGGGACAAAACAGCCTAAATAGTCTCCCTATTTACAAAAATAAAACAGATCTTGACTTCTTTTCAGCTTATTCATTTTTACATGTAAAACTGAAAACAAGATCTAAATCATTATCAAAACAGATAAAAAAAGTGGAAGATAAATTCTTTAAAATTTGTCTAATTTACACTCCATTTTCCTATGTTTTGGTATAACAATAATTAGAATGGTCCTGATCTGACTTTTGATTTATTTATTTTTTAAGTATAAATAATTCAAACTAATATGTTTACATAGGAATGTGTAGGAAGGTGCAACATTAGGTCCAGTTGTTTGAAATATAATGAGCATTTTACTATGCTACTTTACTATCACTTTGGTCTATAAAAGAAGACATGCCATTTTCAGTGTAGAAAGTAAATGAAGATCTGTTGAATACTAAAGCAACAGACAGACATCAAAGCAGGAGAGCTTCAGCTGGCACAGATCTTTTTGGTTTCATAAAGGAAGTAAAATTGAGTCAATGATCTAATCCTATGCTTAATCTAAATCCCTCTAAAGATCTGGAGTACAGAAGCGATTTCTAACCCATGACTTGTGTAAAAACTCTTACAAAGTGTTAAATTTGTGTTTCAGGTTAAGAGCGGGAGGGGAGAAAAAAAAAAAAAAACCAAACAACCGAAAAACCAAGAGATGATCACATTCAGGGAAACTTTGCTTTAACCCTACCACTATTTTGGCTGTTCTGTCTTTGTACAGCATTAAGGGTGGTATTTTACAGTCCCATTATACAGCAGATGTTAAATGCAAAGCAAAATAGTAAGCTGTAAATGATTGATGATCCTCTTTACTACTTCAAAATAAACTTTGATTATTTATACAGTTTTGGACACTTCTTGAAAGCATCATATTAAACCTAAACAATTGATACATTTTTCAATGGGTTTTGTATGTAATGTATTATGTATGTTTTTACATTCTTCTGTGTAAAAGGCCCTGGTGTATGAGAAATGTTTAGAGTTTTGAGTGCTCCACCCAGTCCATATGGTAGGTTTGCTCTGTGTGTAAGACCTACCTTTTTCCACCAGGTCCATATGGCAGGCTTAAGCTAGCCAGGCCCTTCTATCCTCCACAGGGGCCATATGGCAGAGAGCTCAGTGAACACTCATTTACCTTGTATTAATATTTTACATGACTCTAGCACATACATACAAACATGTATACAGTGATCAGATTGGGTACAAAAGAATTAGCTCCTGAAAATATAGGCACATAGCCAATACACGTATGACAATATGAGATGTAGATTCTGTTTTTTCTGTTTTATTTAAAAACTGAAAACTCAAATGAATAATTTATCAGATTATTTTATAAACTCATCTGATGGTTTTAAACATTTTGACAAAGTATCATTTAATTATGCTAACAAATTGGTAGACGTGCCTAGAGACAACAGTTCAGTATTAGTTTTTAATATTACCTTACAAGAACAGAACCAAATGCCTTGAATCCAGCCACTACCAAAGTGTGCATACTACAGACAGTGAAAATATTTCTTTAAATATTCATCTCTATGCTGCCTTACTAATAGCAGGTTTTTAGCATGTTACTGCTCTATTGCTGTATTTAAACAAAGTGGCAATAAACCAGAGAAACAATAATTCCATATACACAGTAAACCGTATGCAGAGAGAGAACCACTTACAAGTCATATGTAAATAAGTTACTATTTCCTGCAGACACAATACCTCTACACTTACTACTGGAGTAAAAGGAAGGGTGTGTTATCAGAGAGCCATAGTATCTTCCCTCTACTGTCTGTACATTTCCTGTACTGGCAGAACCAGATTCAGGCCTACAACATGAGTAAAACAGTTGCACTGTGTTGGATGATTAAGGACATGGATTTAAAACCAACTAAAAAAAAAAAAAAAGATGGTGACTTTAAATTGTAATCCATATTTTCAAAGTAATTACTCTAAAATTGATACATTGTTACAGTGTTTACAACTCGGTCCAAAGCTTTGCTGTAATTCTGAAGTAATTTAGGAACCTTCAGCATTTTATTTATACAGGAAAGATGGAAGCAATTTGTAACATGTTTATGAAAGTTTTATTGCACCTACAAGCTGATTTAAGAAATGGAACAATATTCCCCAGTAGTAGAAATTTTACAAACAACTTTTGCTTATTTGAAACTCAGAACATTATGAAATGTAAAAATTATAATACATTGCTTTTATTCACAGGATTTATAGTGCTTTCATCTGGTTTCCTTTTTTCTCAGTACATGTAAATAGCCCCTATGTTGTCATGAATATTCAAATATCTCAACGAACTATCAGTGTTCAAAATAAATAGCATAACAAATTCAGAACAAGCATGCATGTACCTGCTTTCACAGTTTATTTTTGTACATAACATTTATGCTTTTTTCTGCAAACAATCTATAAAATATGGAAGAGTTTTCCACAAGGAATCTATCTCCTAATTTCAAAGGAGCCAAATAACAATAAGCATTTTAAGAAATCATGAGTATTTTATTAAAGAGTAAAAAAAGGCTAACTACTATGCTCATGCCTCTGCCTCCTCTCTTCCTGCTTTTGAACACACCCAAATACAGCTAAATAATGGGGAAAAAAAAAGCTTTATCAATTTCAGGGTTTAAGAAACATGACCCCAAAATCTTTGCCTCTAACTTCCGTTGTAGAAAATGCATAGTATATATCTTTAGTATTCATTTATCCCCTTTGTTTCAGTTGTTCTTTTTTGATATATGCTATATATATATATAGCCTTTTGCGTGTTCTGCTTCTGTTTCCAATTTACAATGTATAGGCACAAACTTTTAATTCCGAATTTTGAAGGATTCATCTATCTGTAACAATTGCTTGTTAAAAAACACATAGAGAGATCACTTTGTCATTTGTGGGGTTTGTGGAGTGCCTAAAAGAGGAGAAGGGTAGAATCCCTCTGCCTAGGTTATCCAGTCTGGCAGGGAAGCAGTAGTCTCTAAATAAGGGCCTAAATTCTGCTTACAACAAAGAGAAGGTAGGTGCTTATCAGATGCAGCTGATAGTGCCCAAACTTTAGCAGCTAGATTCTCCCCCTGGAGGCTTTCACATGCACCTTCTTCATTTCATGAATCATGCAAAGAACTAAGAGAACTACTTGAGAAGTCTGTGTTTCAACAGCATAGATCCTACTATATAATCTGGAACAGAATAAAACATAGATAGATAGATAGATAGATAGATAGATAGATAGATAGATAGATAGATAGATAGATAGATAGATAGATAGATAGATCAAATACTTATTTGTGTAATACAATTTAGAGATGGAGAATCTAGTCATGACTAAAATTATTAGTACACTGTTTTAGATCCTTTTCATGTTACAGTGAATTTTAAACACATTCTTACAAAAATATAAACCACAATTTTATGCTTTGTACTTTCTCATTGAGTAATCAGTTTTCTCTTTTGGGAGCACATATTAAATTAATTGAGCATTTTAATTACATCCTTTATACATACATACATATATATAAAGAAAGATATGATCCTGACTTCATAAATATCATTTGGTGAGATTTTCTTTAAGTTTAAAGGTATAGATTTGTATTTGAAATCCTCTGAAGGTTACAGGGTGAAACCTTCCAACAATATCTCCAAGTCTTCAGGGACCAAATCCCATTATGTGGAGTTCAGTGAAGAGGGTAAACACTACCATAAAGAAATACAAATTGCACATATTTCCCATTTAGCCAGTGTCACAAAAGTTCACCATTTAGAATTCTAACCAGTTAGGACTTATTCTTGGAGGTCAAGTACCTTGTGAACCTTGTCATCTCACTGATGACATCATATCCCATCCATCAATTCTTTCAGAAGCACACTTGCCACCTGCTCAGCACGCTATAATAACTTATTAGACATATTCACAGGGTAACAATCTGTACAAT
Source organism: Rhynochetos jubatus (assembly GCA_027574665.1). Taxonomy (NCBI): domain Eukaryota; kingdom Metazoa; phylum Chordata; class Aves; order Eurypygiformes; family Rhynochetidae; genus Rhynochetos; species Rhynochetos jubatus. The sequence continues at coordinate 92,794,220 of CM050649.1, read as the reverse complement.
GACACTGTTATCTTAATGCTGGCACACAGAGAGATAGCAGCCATCGTTTCCCTGTCACAGCACAATTATTCTACTTTCCAACTTTAAAAGAGAAGTTACTTGCATTTTTAACTTCTTATTAAATCACATGGAAACAATGAATTCTCATCAGAAATGTATTTTTGGTGTTTTCTGACCATGAAGTGATAAATTAAGGCTATAGAACTAAGTTCATTTTGCTATCAATATATTGCACCTTGAAAGTTTTTGCAGTCATGCTCATTCTTAGAGTGCAAAATAAATAAATAAATAAACATACAATATAATCAATCACATGCAAACAAATAGCACTGAAATACAACCTATTCTTTGCAAACATATTAACGCTCTAAAAGTAATACTTATTATTTCTGAGTCTTAAACATCTCTTCTTTCTAACAGCAATTACTAGGTAGAAATAAAATATGCGGCCAAAGTGCTCATATTAAGCGTTAAGACTTTTTGGAATCTAAAAGCAATGTGAATTTTCATAGATGTCTATATATTTTTGTAGCTTTTGTACAGCATGTTAATATTGAACATGGTTAGCACAGCTGCTGTCACAGCACTTATGACTTAATAAAAGTCCACTATAACTTTCCCTCGACCTCAAAAAATGTTTTCAGAAAAAGGGCAATATTTATTTTGCATTACACAGAATTCATCCTCTGTTCCTTCCTTTGGCTCGTCATTTATTCCAGCTTACACTGTGATCAACATTGTACTAAAATAAAGTCAAGTACAACAGCCGCTCTCTGCCCATCAAAACTCACAGACGTCTGCCAAGCACTTGTAACAGCTGGTGTTACATTAATTAGTTTAAACTATTTATTTCATCCATCTCCAGAGCAGATTGAGCAAAAACATTAGAGATTATTCTAGCATCTGTAAGTGCCCTGCAAACATTAACCAACCAAAGTTAGAATATTAGTCATTAACTTAGAGTATATGTGATTTAAGATTCCATGCACTTACTGAAAATTAAAAAAGAAAATTCTGCAGTTTAGCATAGGTCTAGTAAGTTTTCTTTGATTGCTTTCTTAAAAATTTGAGTTTTAAACTTATGTAAGACTTTGCGACCATAAAGTTTCTTTAAAAAAAAAATTATTACTAGAAAGCTATTATAATTCCTGGCAGCATGGACCATTAAGCAATATATGACAGGGACTGGGTGACTCAGTGGATTAGTCAGAGTTTTATGTCCACTGTTGGAATCCAGCCCTAAATACGGTGATCAAAACAGTGTTATCAAACGGTTGTAAAAATCTCAATTAAAATCACTCCTATAGCCTCTACTAAGTTTTTACTGGACAACATGATAGATCTTCCACTATTGACAGAGTTTTCACAACTATCATTTTTCTTTTAATAGGCTGAGAATGGATGCTGGCAAAAGAACGTTGATTATAAGAGGTCCTAATGCCGCACTCCCTACTCAAATGTCTCAGGCTCAGAAGCCAACACGAGGATGGCAGGAGTAGGCTCACAGCCACTGTCCGTGGGCTCGCCTCCATCAAAAATGAAAAACTTCCAACATTGCTCAATGAAAGACTTAACGTGAGAATACTTATTTTTAGTGCTGAGGACTCAAAAAGGTAATCAAAGTCCTGTGCAAATGCTTGAAAGGTAACTCCTTCCTCAAATAACTTAGCTGTAAATAAGCACAGAGGGAAACAGAGGCACAAAGAGGTGAAGTGCTTCGCTCAAAGTCACACACCAGTGACACACAGTCATTGGCAAAGCCTGAAACACAAAGTTTCCTGTCTCTCACAGAATTCATAAATATTGCTCCATGAGGATCCCCAAAACAACATCAAAATCCAAGAGCTCACATGCAGAATAAAAGAGGAGTTAGGCAGGTTTATCAGTATATGATGCTGAGCAGAATCAGACTCTTATACAATAATGTCTTCAAATCTGACTAGATTTTTTTTTTCAGTATTATACCATAAAAATACAATAATTATAATAATAATTATAACTACAATAATAACAAAACCCAGCTGTATTAATAGCAGTAGTAATAATTCAATTACTGATATTAGTATCAGAATGAATTAAATGCAGTTAAAAATAATAATTTAACAGTTTAGCTATACCAAATATCAAAATATTTGTATTTACAAAAAAAAAACAATTCACAGATTCAGTTTTACTATCTGAACCATAAAGTGAGAAAAGCAACCTGACATTTACATTCAGCTAAAATATATATCCTGATCCTTTGTTATTCCCATTCTGTATAGCTCTGACTGTCTTGTTATGGCTTGCTACAGCCATGTAGAAATGAGCGTAAATGATGGAAAGTGAAGAAAAAACTATCAGCTATTTTCACCTTTCAACCCTGTCCCATGTCGGGTAAACAAGATTTTTTCCTCTTTGCTTTATTAATTTTACATCTTTTTCTCTCCCTCCATATATGTATGTGTACGTATACATGCAATTGTGTCTCTGTGTATATATTCAAGATACTGCAATATTTTTTCTGCCCACTGCACAGTGGTTCCTCTTACTTACTCCACCAGCCATAAAGGAAGGCGCACAGTTAATGCCAAACTTGCTCCAGACCATGCAAGAGAAAGTGCCAAAGCATATATAAGAATGGCCTCCTCAAACAATACTAATAGCTCTTTTTCATGCTCACTCTTTATTGGCCTCGACAGACAGCAAGAGCCAGACACTCTTTTCTATTCTTAGGTTCCCAGAATTTATAACATGCTACATCTGCCACATATCTGTTAGGTTACATGGGTACTGCTATTCAATTATCCATTTTTATTTTTATTTTTAGTACAAGGACGGTTATTGAAATAACTTGTTGGACAGCCTGTTCTTAAAAGACAAAAAACAAGGCAATCACAAAACTTCTGATCACATGAGACAGTGCTCTGACTTAAATCCTGTCTCAGGAAAAAAAAATATATCCCCAGTTCATTCTGCTTCTAAAAAATGATTTCAAAAAAGTATACTGAATCTCCCCACAGAACATGGAACATTTGATTGTTTAACTAATGACTTATTAATGATTCATTTAAAAAGGCTGTTTTAACCAATGTTCTTAACTAATACTGACCACCAGGTTCTGTTTCCATTTACACCACAATTGGTACGTAAACAAAGGCAGCAGGGGCCCTAGCAGAGATATTCTGCTCAACTCCCCCTTCAAATTCAAGTAGTGCATTGCGTTAGAAACACTTTCTGTATAATACATTTCTTGCATGCTCATTTTTTTAGTTAGCATTGCATGCTCAATTTTTAGTTTCTAAACACAAGCCCAAGGGAGTCATGCACATTCAACAGAAAAGTGTTAACATGTCCCCCGTTCAGTATTCTGCTTTACCTCTTGCAGTGATGAGTTTAAATGTATGAAAGCTACAGGCCAATTTAGATTTTTTTTTTTCCTCCTATTTCTTTTTCCTTGTAAAATTCCTCTTTATGCAATAGGAAAGTTAATTGCTAAACTTTGTTACAGAACCCTTTGTTCCTGCTGAAGTCACTTTGCTTGTCTCTCCTACTGTAAGGACACCAAATCCTAAAAGCTGGCAAGAATGCATATGTTTATTTCACCATTGCTCTGCAATTACTGAATGCCACTTAATTATAGCAACAGATGCTCGAGTGTAGGAACCAGAAAAATCAAACGCCTCATTTCCAGGTTATTTTTTTCCATTGCTTCTGCCAACAGCAGATGTGTGAGCCCCTTGTGCTCTGGCGTAAATACTTATCAAATCCTAACAGGTCACCTATGTCACAAACAACATTTCAGATGCAACTGTTTCACCTGATAATAGGCTCTGAAAATAAAACTGTGAGCTGTAAATACAATGTATTCGGAATGAAATGCCATAATGTGAAATTGCTTTTTCTCCAGCTACAACAGAAGTCCTTGACAGTTTTTGGCAGTGATAAATCACCCTCCCATTAATTGTCTCCTCTCTCATTGTGAGGTGAGCTGCTAAAAGGGGCAGTCAACAAAAATGACTTAAAGGACAAATTTTGGCAAAAAGACAATGAAGAAATCTGTCATTGCTAAGCCTCCAGTAAACTGTCATGAAACAATCAAAATATATGTAGCTGAAGTGTTTATGTCTTTGTTAGAAAGGTTATAGGATGATAAGTTTATAGTTAAAACAGGAAACTCAGGGGAACGGAAGTTGCAGGCCCTTGGGGCACCATTTCTCCTCATGTTCTTTAAAATTGTATGCAAATCCTATTAGGCTTCAGTTTACACAGTATTCGCTGGTCTTATTGACGTTGTTTTCTGACTATTCTGCTCCCCTGACTCCAGACAACAGAAAGTCCCTGTGAAGGCATGGTGCTGGCTACAATAATTCTTGCGCCCAGTTTGAAGCACCCTCCTTTTCAGTGATTTAAGCCAGAGAAGAAGACACTTAGCACCTCACAGAAGCTGACCCTTCCTTCTAGCCCCTCCATCTCCCGGTGTTAATCAGAGAGCAAGGCCCTCTCATCAAATGGTTTCCCTATATTCAGAAGCAGCCTTTGCTTTCCCCAGAACAGGCGAGGCTACCAGGGCCCACTCACAGACCCAAGACCAAGGCATATGAAATGATGTCTGCTACCTTCCCCTCAGAAACTACGCTGACCACAACTCACTTCACCTAGCCTGGCTCCGTCCTGCAAAAAAAATCTTCCCCATTGAACGGAACTGAATATCCCACCTCAGGATACTGCTTTATCAGAGAAAGAGTTCAAAATTGGCAACAATTAATTTATTTTAGGGATATTAATATGTAAGAAGCAGGGAGATGACTACCAGTCTTTATTACGTCAGGCTGCCTTCACCTCTATGGCATGCAGATGGCAGATGGTATGTTTAAGGCCACAGGTTATCCTATGTGTAGGAGGGGCAGGACCATTTGCAGGGGATGCTTGTCAGATGCACGCCTCCAGAAAGGGTAACATTTCTCTCTTTAGAAACAACATGGTGCTGTCATTTTACAATAAGGGTTGGTCTTTCTTTTTTATTTCATTTGTTGAGACTCTGAATTGAAAGTAGTCTGGGAGTTAAAAAAAAAAAAAGAAAGAAGAAATTTCTGTTTACCTGTCAGCAGATGGTTGAAAATTTACCATAAGCAAGGTTAGAAAATGATTTGTTACTAATGTGCCTGTCAAGGGCAACGTCTGGAGTTTGGTTTTATATTTATGTTTGTAAGAAAATTACAATATAAATATAAATGAGTTGCATCAGGTATTTAAACTAGACTGGACAGGGCACTAGAAAATATATGTCGGGGACACTTCCCGCACCAGCAGAGAGATGAACTAGGTGACCTAGCATGTCTTTTCCACCACCAACTTCTACCTTTTCTGCATAACTGAGGATGATTGATACCAAACATCCCTTTATGCTACTACCCCTTTTCACTTTGCTGGGTATTTGTGTGCTTTCTGTGGGAGCTCATATCTTGGGAGAACGGCTATGGGGAAGTACTAAAGGAGATTCTTCATCCCAATGGCTGAGAACTGAGGAAGGTCACACAATAGCTTGTGTAGCCATAGCAGCTTTGTTGTCATGGCATGAGAATCCTTCATCAGTTCTTCTGCTTTTACAAAGGAGCAGTCATCTAACATTGTTAGGTGTCTAATGTAAAGCCTGCTTTTTTGACATGGTTATCACAAGCTATTTTCTGTCCAGACATTTACACAGACCTCGTGTTATCCATGATTTATCCACAATCCGTGTTCCTCAATTGTGCTTAAACATGGTTATAGTTGTAGTAAATCATGTGTTGAAACACGTAACTAGAAGGAACCATATAGTTATCACTAGCACTGGAACATTAAACAATAATATTCCATTGAGCACCAGCATCATCAACAAGTTTCTATCAGCCTGATCCTGCAGTCCTAACACAGGTATTTCCCTCTCTCCTCTCATCTCCCTCTTCCATCTGGAACTCTTTCACCAGTCACTTAAGGACCACATCACTGGGTCTGTGTGGTCTGAGAATGATACCCAGCTCAAATTAAAAAAAAAAAAAAACAAAAAAAAACCCCAAACCCAACAACAAAACAAAACAAAAAACCAAACAAACAAAAAAACAAACACAACAACCAAACCTCAACATTCACTTAGAAAGAATACACTGGATTTTGCCAGGAAGTTGCAGAGCTTGTCTTTTAAACTGAGAAAATGTAGTGACAAAATCTAGATGGACTTTATATTATAAACTAAGGACAATTAAAAAAAAAAGTGGAAGGCATTTCAGGGAACAAGGACTGTCTTCTGAAAGAAAATGTAGTGTTATTGTGAGAAAATGGAGAAATTTCCAAATTTCCTAGGTATGCACTAATCACGTGTGACTTAAATTTTGATAAATGTACTCTGTGTACATAAAACACCTCTTGAATGACAGAAAAGCAGAAGAAATAAAGTGATTGAAGTTTTTTGTTTTCTTTTTTTTGGTGATGAGCCAGTTTGAGAGCTTACTGTGAGCATATGGAGATAGCATATTTGCAAGTCCATCTCTGGAGGATTGCAAAAGGCCCTTAGCTTGTGAAAAACAGCAATGTTATTTTTTTTAACGTTCCCTATATTTAGAGATTAAATCGCTCACTGCACAAACCCATTTGGAACAGGCGAGAAGGTGAAAAGGATAATCAGTACAGTCACTGGTCCGTGTTTCCTAAACGCTTTTGAAAACATTACTGTGCGCAGGCATAAAATTAGCGGCAGGACCTTAAAAAGGCTGGCATTTAGCATGACTTTTTGGAAAGTGACACCCTCATTTTTTTCTTGTAGGATATCATTAAATTTCAATCGCCCTATGGCAGTGCCTTTCCATTAATAACCAATTCACTGTGTCACTTTGGCTCTCCTTTGAAATAATGAGCCTTTGCTTCGCTTTAATAAATTTAAACATATTCTCAAGGCCAGGGAAGATAGGAAACCGCAGATGGGCTGAGAAAAACACGATTCATAAATCCTTAACTGCCTGAGATCGTTGAGAGCAAAACAAAGTAACACTCGTAAAATATTAAACAATCCCAGCTGTATGAGTGAAGCTTCATTAACAAAAATGGACTATTTACTGCCTTCAACAGAGCCTGTGGGTGGAAAGATTCAGAGAAATCTTCTTTAGAAAAACACTGTCATCCTCATTTTGATTCTTTAACCAACTGACGGCATGGTAGGTACTTATTTTGCATGTCCATATGCAGAAACATTTTAGCAGAAAATTAATGATACTCTGATTACATTAAATACCACAAATCATGCTTCATCATTTAAGCAGGAGTGAAAGAAAACAGAGAAATTTAAGAGATATTTTATCCTTGAAGAATTTACATGCCAATAGAAGTAAAACATGACAAACTTTATTTAAATCATAAGGGACTTCTCTAGCACTCGAAAGTAAATATAGCAGTATGAATAATGGCAAAGAAATTGCGCGATGCCATTGTTTCTGCTAGGAAAGCTTGGCAATTTATTCTATAATGTTATACTTTTTCTTGCTTTAACCTTTATTAACATGCAGCTAATTTTGTTTATATACCTACTCGGTACACAGAGGAGCAAATTCTTTTTTTCAGTCTTTCATGTTTACTATTTATTTAATTTCCACCAGAGATTTGCCCAGGTAAGGAAGGTAGGCTCTGACACAGACTTTGGTTCTATGCACACAAAGCTGGATGCTCAGATCTGTGAAGCTGATTTGTGCTGCCCAATTAACATACACAAATTCCCACCGAATTAACCAAAGAACTTGGGAAGACAGCTCTTGCCTCCCAGGTCTGCCTCAAACCCCACCAGCTCTTCGCTCTGCCTCCACGTAGGTCCTGCTGCTTCTACCTTCCTCAGGGGCTCTGAGGCACTGAGGAGCTTCCTTCCAGTAGCACAAGCTAAAACTTCTACATGTTCCTGCAGGAACAGTAGCCCATGATATTCCCAAATCCCTTTTCAAGCTTTGTGGAGACTTAAAGGAAAACTACTAAGGCATTTAATAAGACAGATTTGGAAGATCAGGAAAACAGACAGAAGGATAGCAGACAATTTTTTTAATGTCCACAGCAAGAATAACCTTTCATGGTATCATGGAGGGTTTTTTAAGCCATGAATTGCATACAAGTTTAAAGAAGAATAGAGATCAGTGTCAGTTTACTAAATGCTAAGAACCTGGAAGCTCTATCTCTAAAGACAAGCTGACAATTGAGTGGACAGAATGTCAATACTTCTAAACATTTCAAGGGTAAAAATATTGCTTTTTACAATCTGTGTCATATTTAATGCAAGAAAAGAATTTGGATTTTTTTTCTTTTGCTGGCTGTCAGCTTTTCTTCCTTTTATCCCAGTGAAGGGCATAATTAAAGTATTTAGCACAAATACATGGCATATTTTTTTCCCTAAGGAGCAATAGTTTCAGCCTAAATGCAAGTATGAACATCATAGTTTTCCATATTTTAGCTAATAAATATATTTTAAAAATACACCAACATTTGGTTTATTTATTTGAACATACTTGTCTTGTCTATGGGGACCATTATGTACATTTGAAAAAGTGAAAATCCTTTCTTGACGCTCAAGGGGGTATTTTGACCCCTGCAGAGACATTTCTTTTTCCTGTTCGAAATGCTAAGAATGCACTTAGCCCTCACAGCTCCCACTACCTTCAGTGGAAACCCTGACTACCGCCCAGGAGTTATCACCTTATAATCATTAGAGCAGTCATTTCTGTGCTTAGTAGCCCTTCACTGTAGCTGATTTGTATAATCAGGGTTAATCTATTCTGATTGCAAACATCCATACCGTAAAGTTTGAATGAATTCGCAGTGATGCTCACTCAGCTTAGGATGCCCCTAAGACTTCCACAGAGATGAGCTGCAGGATTTTTTATTTTGAGGGTGAATTGATCTAGCATGAGTAAAGCTGTTGTACCCTTCCTCCATGTGCATTTTGGGAGAACTTACTTGTTCTATCAGGCATGAGAAGGAATGGGGTATAAAAAGCAGTGGTAAAATGTTAAAGCACTAGCAGCAGTGGTAAGCTAGTAGCGCTAACACTGAGGTTACCTGGCTGCATGAAAGCAGCAATTAGGTTTTCAACAATAACATCCTCAGACAGACTCAGAAAGCAAACTGTATTTGCCTCAAAAATTTTAAGTGTGGGTAGGAGAAGGGCTATAGGTAGTGTGCTATTTAGCCCAGCAGAGAAGGTGCTCATTCTTTTCTCTGCACACCAAGATTTGTTAGTACTAGTCTTCGGCTTCTGCTTTCAGGAAAGAAAAAAGAAACATCTAATCCTATTGCAACATTTAGGAATACAGTAAGACCCTCAAAATTTTACAGTCACTTACAAATTAAAGAGTCAATGTAAGCCAGTCAGGAATTCATTTTTCTTCTAATTAACAAAGGGGGTAAAAAATTTCCCTTTAAGCATATATGAAAAAAATTAAATTTGTGAACATTTTCTTTCCTGTTATTGTTGAATTACGACAGACTGAATGCTTCCCAATGCACTATCTTACAAAAAAATATCCAGAATGGCAGAATGCTTCCTCAGATGTGCCCTACTGATGTTGCTAGTTGTGCAGGTGCCTTCTCCCAGAGGACAGTTCCATCCCTGCCCTATCTCTGTAAGATCTGAGAGTGTCTATCAGCATAAATTACTGCGGTATCCATGATGTCTACTCATTACTGAACTGAGATCACTAACTTCATTTCTCAAAATAACCAAAGAGCCAAAGGTTAATAACTTTTGGCCACTATCAGGTTGCAGTAGTTTTGGATTGGCCACCTAGAAGTAAAGAAATAAATAAAAAAAAAAGAAGAAAAAAAAAAAGTCCTCTATGCTCCATTACCAGTGCTTTGAACCATCCAGTCACATGGATTTTGATGTTTTGAGAGGGTGAAAAGAATGCAGATTGGCATGAGAATACCACATTAATTCAGCAGTTAAATGGTCTTTGAGAAGATTCACTGACAGAAAAAAAGCATAGCTGTCTTTCTAAGTCCTCATCCTCTTTGGGCCTATACACATTTTCTGTGAAAAGTTGATTCTTTTCCTTCCCCCTCTGCTTTTTTTCTTTTTTTTTTTTTTTTTTTCCAAACAGCCTTTTATCATCTAACATGAGAAACAATTGTAATGTGAGGCATGTGAGCAGAAAGCCTTTGCCACTGGGCCCTCATAAATCTTGCCAGTTCCCAGTGAACAACACCAAATATTTGCAGCTGAGGAACATTTGGTCTGGCTTAAATTAACATATCTCAGCAGTCAGAAGTCATTAAGCTTTGCCAGTGATTTGAAACCATTTTTCCATTTCAAAAGCAACACTGGCTGTTACTTATTTTTCTGGATGAAGAAGGTGGTAAGGAACAAAAGCAATGAAATGAAAATGGGAGATACTAATAAAATTAAAAAAAAAGGGCTTTGAACTGCCTTTGGTAGATTTGTTATTAAGACTCTTTTTAAATAGCAGAGCACTTATGTATAAGATCAAATAATAATTCAAGATGATACACATTAATTTCAGTGGCAAATTACGTGATTTAAAGGCTGTGAAAATGTATACTTATTTTCTTCCTTAATCCCTTGTGAATATAGGCACTATCAGTTTTAAAAGTTGATGAAAGCTTTAAATGAAAAACAATAATCCAACCTTTTTGAATTAAAGTCTTCTAGTAGATTAAGTACTGGAGTAAAGAAATGTGCTGTTGTGCTTTACGAAGATCACAACTGATATGGGTCTGTTCAGATGCTGGGGGCTGGGAAAACACCTCAAATCCTAAAGATCACAGTTCTGAAACTACAAGCAGGAAAAAAAAAAAAAAAAAAGAGCCCATTTGGTTTTAATGCAGATAGAATGTGGGTTCAGATTTTTCCAAACCTGTTACTTCTGTATTATTTACATGGCCCATAACTGCCCTGTTCGGTTGGTACATAAGTTATCATCTGAAAATCCATCAGAGCCACCCAGTGCCTGCGTTGTCAGAAAAAATCCCACTTCTTCATATTTGCAGTTATGATTACTGGTCCACAATTACATAGCTCTGCCAGAAATCTCTTTCAAAAATGGTTCATTACAGACTTCGAAACATGTGTTTGCCACTTTTTAAGAAGATAAATATTGGAAAATATTTTGATAAACTGTATACAGTGATTCCAATGCAGTTATGACTTCTGATTTATATGTGAATAGTTATAACTGAATACACTCATTCGAATTAATACCTCAATAATTTTTCAGCCTTGAATTAGTTTTGTTGATAAAGCTTTAAAGCTTGTTACTTTGCAAAGACACTGACTTACACTTAAAAGCATTCAAGTTTATGAAGCACTATTAAGAAAATCCTTCCATGTTGAGATCTTTCTAAGACTTTTGAACTTTCAAAAGTCTCTCCAGTAAAATCAGTTAATAAAGTTAGTCTCTTTTTAGTGAAATCAGTTCTGTGTAAAAAAATAGATATTCTGTTAACCGGGTTTAAAAGACAAAGAGTTCTAAAAAGAAAACATTTATGATTAACTAGGGTGTGAAAAGTTGCCAGAACAGCTACGTAATCAATTTATTTTCTAGCTGTGCTTTTCTTTCAGGGGATTTTATGTAAATAATGATAACAAGAAAGGGTTCTAAAAAAGCATTTCAGAATACAAATGGTCTGCATTATCAGTCCTATATAAAATGAGTTACATGATTCCTTATCCACACAGAGAGCAAACTATGGCATATGGATCCCAAAAAAAGGACACAAGACCAAAGTGATTGGGAATACAAAAAATACTAGACTAAATGCGCCTTGTGTTCTCAGATCAATGGTTTCAGTTTTCCCATAAGAACACAGCAAAATGAAGCAAGCATCTCATTTATTCACTGCTCCTCTTCAGGTCATGTTACAGTTGAAAAGTAACAGAGGGAAAACTTTATCATGTTTTCTTTCATTAACTACTGATACCATTCTCTTACCGATTTACAGAATCACAGGATGGCTGACATTGGAAGGAACCCCTGGAGACCACTTAAGCCTGCCTCAACTCAAGACTGTCCAGTTGGGCTCTGAATACCTCTGTGCAGAGACACTCCACCACCCCTCTTCACCACCCTCCCAGTAAAAAGTCTTTTCCTATGTTGGAATGGAATTTCCTGTGTCTCAATTTATCTCCATTTCCTGTTGCCCTGTCACTATTCTGTTTCACTAGCCATTCCACCATTCTCCACCTTTCATCTAATCCATTCAAACATAAATCACAACATCCTGCGCTGAAGAAACAGAAGAGTTTTGCGAAGCTCCCTCACATTATTTAAGGTTATCCTAGCAGAGGCCTCTTTTTGTGGTCACAATTCACAAAATGTTCTCCAAAATGCTAACCTCACAGAGACTACCTGGAGAGCTAATCCTTTAAAACATTCCAGAGTGAGTTTGAAGGCAGATAAAAAGCTTGTGGAAGTGCATTTCCTGTTCCCTCTGCTTTCTGTGTAATCCCACATGTTTAGACTGAACTAAACTGAAAGAGATGCTAGAGTTTGGAGAGTGTGAATGAGCACACGTGCTTCTAGATAAGGAGGAGAATACAAAACTAAAACTCTTGAGTTGGGAATAGCATGATGGAAGCACACAGCAGGTCTAGAAATCAATTAATCATATGCATAGATACTCTGCCAAAAATATGGCTGCTTTCCAAGATCTGTTCTTCCAAGATCTCCAAACCTGTCATCATGACTCTTTGGTGAAACAGAGCTGTTATGTGGGAGGACCCAATAAGGTGCTGTGGGTCTTCCTCTAAATTTAATCCTAGTTCTCACTATCTATTTACTTCAGAAATATTTCCTTTTTATCTCTTACTCCAGCAGAATAAACAGGAAGAAATTAGATAGAGATTAAAGGAAAGCAAGGAATACTTTGCCTTTCTGTTCCTCTATTCTGCATCAAGGAAATTGTGAAACCAATGAGAACAGAATCAGTCCCACTATTCAACAGGTAATTTTCCTCCAGCAACACAGCCCACCATCTGGTTAGGTATAGGCTACAAGCTGGCTCTAGTAGTCAGGGTTTGTCCTTAAAAGCGCTCTTTAATTGCTGAAGATGATGAGCATTTTTTCCTTTCACATATCATACGGTGAGGTCAGGCTTTCAGGTTGTTCACTTACCTTTCATAATTTGTAACAACCTTCTGCATGTTGTATTTCATAAAAACCATATACATGTTTGAGACTCTGCATATAATATGACTGCGTTTGGGTTATTTAATTATATTTCTCAAATTCCAAACATGTCTAAGCACTGTTGTGTTAGTGTACATTATAGATTCTCATTCAGCAAGATTCAGACATATTTATATTTCTGGATCTCAAATAAATATCAAGCATAGAAGATATTCCTGGAGCCCTGTAGCTACAAAAAGTATTTCATGTGATTTATTATAGCATAGGAATATACGTAATGATGAAAATAAGCTGAGAAGTAGAGGATATGACTTTTTTTATCCCTTTGGAGACATCATAGCTATAACTTACAGGAAGACCAGTCTAGAGTGAATTGTGTGACTCTATTATCAGCTGTGGGGTAAATAAAATAATACTCTTTTTAATAGACCTGACAACAGCTATTTAATTTACATCAGGAGATAAAAGCTACTTCTTTTAAAATGAGCTCACCAAAGCTGAAGTTGGGAATAATTAATAACTGAAATGCTCGAGTTTGAACGAGTATATACAGAATTTATAACATCTGTAGTTCTACATTTTAGATCTGGTGTTTTGTAGAAGGCTTTTAGCTTCACTTTCAGGGAACTAAACAATATTGTTGGGTGGGTTCTTCATCTTTCTGTTTCCCAAAAAGAACAGGAAAAGAGATAGAAGCTGGTAATGGTTAAGTTCAGGCCTTATGAAATTGGTGTTAGCTAAACAACACGTAAAATCATCAACTGAGCTTGTATCTTTGGAGTTATGCTATTTTAGACAGATGTTCATGGGCATAGATAATGTTTAGAGTTCAGCCTTTTAAAATGCACTAAAATGAATGTTATTTTTAAAGGAATTAAAGCACTGAACAACAGTAATTCAATTCAAGTAAAGATTACAGTTTAAAAATTCCCCATGAAGTACATGAGCAAACTTAATGCACTTCAACAGTCCCCTTCTTTTTCTTGGATGTCAGCTATTTAAAACAGTTACTTTGCCACTCAAACAATTTTGTGTCAACAGGAAATGAGTTAGGCAATCTTTAATAAACACAAAAAGAACAGCTCTACAGATAGTTATTTAATTATGAAAAGAAACTCACTGAAGCATAAAAATAAAATGCAGAAACTCAGGATCAGGCAAAGGGCTTGAGGTATGAATATTCAGGTATGAATACAGCCATTATCTTCTGTCCTGGCAATACAGTAGCGACCTATATTTTTCTAACTCTCATTTAATTTCTGTGGTCATTATTATATTTGTGGAGCCATATTTGTACTATTAAATGAGTATTAACAGGAATCAAGGTTTCATTTTGCTGTTGTAAGAAGGCAATACAGATTTAGAGAAAAATTTTAAGAAGTGCAGAGAACCATTCACAAAAATATTTTTCAACTTGTGTTAGCTTCAACTGCAGCTGAAATTACAGAATATATCTGGTGTGCAGGTTCAAATGTACTTTTCTTCTATGAAACACTGTAGTGAACAGAAAAGGGCATAATGAAAGTAGATGCAAGTAAATAAATCTGCAATTCTTGCTTGAAGTTCAGTTTTCATAATTCTGCTTTCAGAAAAAAGCTGCTGGGATCAAACCTAGCTCTACTCATTTTATAGTTCCACTAATAAGCCACTCTCCTACTCTCCTACCTTTCTAACAACTTTGTTACAGTGCCTGCATTTGTTTCAAAAGTATAAGCTATAAACAAAGTGGGGGGAAAAAAATAAGGACAACTAAGAAAATATTATTATCTGTCAGAGAAGTCACCTACAGGAAGATAGCAGAAAAATCTCTGTTCTACTGCACATTTTCTACTACAGAAGTCTGTATTAAAACAGTTAACGTATCTTTTTCCTCTCTACTTTCAGAACAGCTTTAATTTAGATATGGAAATTTTTCAAACTTAAATCAACAGCAGAAGAACTTGATTGAATCTGTATTAAATTGTGCTCAATGTTAAGTCAGGTAGTCCACACATCTCGTATTTCTAATTAAATTTTTATGCAGCACTTAAAAATACTGTAATATAATATTAACAGTTAATTTAATAATTAAAACCTTATTTTTTCACAGTGAATTCATGGCTGGTGTTTACTTTCTTTCTGTATCTATATACTGCAAGTGAAAAAGCTGTATAGGGTATTTTTTATTAATATTATATATTTTACTGGGCCCACACACATACATACACACTCTTACACACACACACACACACACACATACAAAAAGGTTGGCCAGGAAATTAGACATCTTATCTGTGGGCTTGCTAAATAAGGACCAATAACCTAGGTCTGCAGTACTCTCTGTGATAACTGCTTTTACAAAATGAAATTTTGACTTTTTCACAGCTTAGCTACAAGTAGACACTATCAGTAAAACTGCGTTTCTGTGCAATATGATGGGAAGTAAAAGATTTCAACATCTGACAGGAGAAAATGAACAACTGATAAACAATCTTTGAAATGTTCTCTCACTGCAAGGCATGCTTTTGATGATGATTTACATTTTTATTATTGTTGACTTTCAGGATGGGGCTGATGGCTGGCTAAACATACAATAACTGAAATAACAAACCACATAAAATGCAAACCAAATCAAAAGAAAAACATGACTGGCATCATCTGCCTTAAAAGCTTTTGTTCATTTTTCTCTTTCCTTTAAGTATTCAGTAAATGTAATCAGAATTCAGTTTATAAAGAAAAAAGAAAAAAAAGAAATTGTCATCGTAACTTTCCTATTCCAACATGCTAAATGTTCCAAACCCTCTTCCTCTTCTCTCCTCCCATTCAAAACAAGAATCAAATTCTAATTCTCAGTCCAATGCACAATGAATGAACTGTTACTAACACTTAATGCTCCTGCAGTCTTCAGTCAACATTTGATGTTGTATACTAATCTGGGATTGTAGCTGTGAGGAAAAACAATGTATAACTTAAGCAAGGTAATGACGATGAAATGTCAATTAATTAAAAAAATGGTTTTGAAAAAATGTGTTACCCTCTTGACACCGAACTCATCAAAAATTTCTTGATTGTTCACTGAAAGATAATGCAAGAAGTAGTCAACATTGTTTGTTAATTTAGTTAATGTGTTCAGCTGAAACAAAACCATAAGCAATTATTTTATTTTGCTTTGCTGTTTTCAAGACAGTTCTGGAAAGGTTTGGGGCTTTTTGACAATCAATTTTTCATTTCAATTAATTAAGATAGTTATTATTTTTAAAGCAGTAACATAACTGAAAAATGTATCCTTTTAAAATTAAAAAATAATCAAAATCATTTTAGGTTAAACCAATGTTAATTTGACTAAATCCTCATTCCCCCTGTAAATTCCAATTAAAATTTTACATAATTGTTTCCTACCTGTTACTATTTAGTGAGCAAATTAAACTGAAAATTTCATTAGCCACCCAGCTTTATCTTTTAAATTGAATCAAGTAAATTAAATAAAATTGGTTATAAATGAACACACCCTCACCTTAGTTCTTTAAGATTTTAATTACAAAAAATTAATGTTAAATAATCTGAAACAGAAAAGAGAAAAATAAAAGAAGCACCAAACACCACAAGAAGTTGTAGTTGAATTCTCTAATGCTATAGTCACTCTGCAATGCATAGAACAAAGCCAAAAATTTATTTTATTTCTGTACCTCTCTGCAATTAAATGCTGTTCAGCATACTTGGGGTTTCAGCTATGCATTTCATTCTTAATCAACCTAGTTGTAAGGGTTAAATACACGGGATCAAGTTGTATCTACTCATTTACTGTGTTACATCATTTTAATCAGTGCTCAGAAGCACTGACACATAATTCAGCTCCCAGAAGCAAGGACAGCAATACTAGAGTTTATCATGTAAACTATTGGGATGACGGTCTAATGTCGGCTTGTACCATAATTTCTGTTTCATTGTTTATGTAGACCTATGGATGGCTGTTGGCAAGTGATGCAGGAAGGGAAAAATGGAGAAGCAGTGAAGGTAAAAAAATGTTAATCTCAGTTATACAACTATGTCTTATTGTAGATAATAGCTTTGCAATGGTGTTGAGATGTACAGCTTTTATAGGTCAGTTAGAAAATACGTATTTTATTTTCATGTAGAATATAATTTACTAATATTTACAAAGAAGTTTAAAATCAATTGTTATTCAAAACTTAAATTGACTTTAAGCATAAGAATTATCTCCATTCCTTGTTTTTAAAAGTAAGTAATTAATATACTACCTTGATCCTTCCACCATGAAAGTTTTAATGGTTAAAGTACAACCGAGTATCTAAAGGAACAACAGGAAAGGTCTCCTGTGCCGTATTTCTGAAGAAACAATCAGAACATAAGTTCAGAACTGATAACTGACATTTCTGTTTAAAAACAGGCAACTGAAGAACTCAATTATTCAGTTTCTGTGCAAATTTCCCTTTATATTTCATACACCCCACCTTGGCTAACAGCTGAAACAGAAATCCAATCTTACTGACATTTTGTGCAAATGCATCAAGCACAACCTGGGGATAATGACAAGCTAAGCACTCACCAAAGATAAAGGGTAAAAACAAAAATTCCACTTGCTAGCATAACTTTGGGCAGCCAAGCTATTGACTGGCTTCTGTTTTATAAGGGGTAATAACTGGGGTAATAAGAGAATGCCTACAGTGTTAACACGCAAGTTTAAAATGAACGGACAAACCCCAATCAAACATTTTGCAAGAAAACCACCAAAAGCCTGGGAAATGTGCAACAGTATATAGTTAGAAAACTTCAATTTGACACAAATCTTGAAATACTTGAAATCATAAGTAGTATAAAGAAAAAGAGTTTGCAGTTTTGCAATGTTGTTCTTAAACATTTTCAATATTAAAAGGAAGCAAGCAGAGCAGTAATTGCAATCCTAAAGATGACAGGATCATAGATACTATTTTGCTGTAAATAAAGTGTTTTGTTAATAAAGTCATGGCCCAATATCCTTTCCTGAAACAAATATTATTCCCCTGGGTTTGGATGTCACAGTGCTAAACAAAAGGGTTGCGATTTGATCTCTGACCATGCGGCAAAGTAAGATTTTCTTGTGTCCACGTTATTTAGTGCTAGTACTTTCTAGAGCAGATGTGTTTTGGAGGGAGCTAATTGTAGCAGTCAAAACAGAGCCGGGCTAAAAGCTAACAATTAAGCAGTATGGACAATCAAGGATTCAGTGCTTAAGCTCACTCCCTAGCTCTCTTTTATTTAGCAGAATTTATGGCCTGTTACATTGAGGCTTTGCTATGTAACAAAGGAGAAACGTGCCTTGAAAATGCAGCTAAAAAGTCATTGAAGTTGTATTTTTATGAGTTCATACAATGCAAAATGGACATGCTTTCACTGTCCCACAAATCAGACTGCTACAAATGGAACATATGTAGCTCTTTTACTTGAACGGCAAAAATTGCATGTAGACAAAAAGGTAACTTTTCCTTCAAAAAATGTCCATATTTGAGCAGATCTTTGTTGAACAAAGTTTTAAATCCCTTTTTTTTTTCCCTAATCACAGATAAAAAAGGTGCCAGATGCGGATCCTTATGGCAGTAAAAAGAGAAGGCATAGACACTCTAGATACTGGGGGAGAAAACACTTCTACATACTCTAAATTCAGTATTTGGAAAGAGTAGGCTAAACTTATTGCACAGAGCTACATACTTTCCCAAAAATTATTCACATAGAAGAGATATGTGAGAAGCTGGTTTTAACCATTATTATAATCTAAGACAAACCTCTTGAAACAAACCTTTGCTATACAGGTTTTTTTTTTTTTTTAATTCCTTCATTTGAATAAATCTCAGCTGCCTCTTGATTCAAATCATTGGTTGCAAGAAATTTGTCTTGTTTGATGAGGAAAAAAATGCATGACTACATCACCCAGCTGAATTTCTAAATCCATATATACATGTCCTTAACCTGAAACAAGATGTGATGGGTCAGATTCATACATGGTGACTTCCATAGGTATCTCCTATTAAAATTATCAATAATATATACCCTTCTATCACAAGACTGTGAGCTCCTGCAGTGCTCTCAGAACCTTTCTGTATTCAGAGTTGTCCGATACTCGTTATTTCTAGTAGTTACTTTCTGAATGTTGAACTGATTAGAAAGATGTTCAGTGAAAAAAAAAAAAATTGTGGGAAAAGAATTGTCCTGTATTGTTTGCAAAATGACCCATAATAAAGTGTTCCTTTTAAAACAGAAGAAAAAAGTTAAAGTAGTTTAATGTAAATAAAGTAGTATAACAGCAAAATAAATATTTATTTGTCCTAGATTACCAAGTGTTGAAAAGTCCCTGTTACTAGTAATAACTTTAACAATTGTTTAAGGTATTTTAGCTCTATCTGCAGGGCTCCAGCGGTGAGTCTTTTCTCCTGCGTACAACAAATATCTTACATTGCCAATCTCCTTTTGTCTCACTGCCAAGGTCACGGCCAAGAAACAGACTGAGTTTTTCCACTTTGTTAATCTGGGGTTTCTGGAGTTTTTTAGGAAATGCAGGAAATTCTACGTGCCTAGTAAAAAGCAAGCCATTTCTATAACAGTGGGCAACAGTATCAAGTGTTCTGCACCTGTTTTACACTCCAGCACTGTAATTTCTGCAAAGTAAACAGTAGATCTCAGGGTCAGATTACAAATTCTAGTAGGCTGTTTGCTAGATTGCTGCTTTGTTTAACCTTTACACTTTCATTTAGAAAGGAGAAAGTATCATTGTCACACCAAGAGGGCAGTTAAAGAGTTTTAATTAACCGTGGAGGTAATTAGACCTCCCAGTTTAACAATTATCAGACAATTCTTTTCTCCTCTAAGTCCTTTAAAGTTGCACAGTTTTTTATGAGGAACAAAATTCATTTCATAAATACTTTGCCAAAAAAAGTGGATGAAAGACTACACAGAAAGAAAAGCTGATTCCCCTATGAAATTATCTATTTCCTTTTTCTAATTTAATAACAAGTCAAAATCTATCAGCTTCTCATCCACCATTCCCTGCCAAAGTCCAATTCTAATCCAATTGCTCCTTTTATTAATCCCCCCTCCCTCCAGTCTCCTGAGCCTCTGCTCTGTTTGGGCCATTGTGATATTCACACGTATGACAAAGGTGAAAAGAAAAACCTCCCTCTCCCTCTTTCCAATAAAGTTTGCTGTTGACAACTGTAGTTTCAACAGTGTCTGTCCTTACAATTATTTGAAATCTCTGATCCATCACTCTCTCTCCCTGCAGGAGACAAGATCTCTAGTCAGGGGGCACATTGCTCATCACTTCTGATGCTCAACTTCATTTTTCCAGATATAGATGTACTACAAAAACCAAGTAGTAGCAATCTTAATCCAAGACTCAAAGCAGGAATCCACAATATTAACTCTCCTGAACATAAAACATGATTATAAATGTAGATATATTAAGAATAGACATAAATCCTTTAAAGCAGTAAAATGGAAAGTAATACAGAATTTTGTTCAATGATTCTTCTTAAAGAAAAAAAAAAATTAAGGTGGGAGGAGCTTCATTGGTTTGCATTAACCATTACAGCTTCACCTGAGTTAACTGCACAACAGGTGTGGGCTCTGGGCATACCTCTCCTATCGTTCTGCTAAAACCTATTTCCCATACACTTATATTCCAAAGCACAGCCTCTGTTGAACATGGTGACTGTTCCACTAACTGTGTATTTGTGTGCATCCAGAACTATGTTTAACCCTTAATGACCACCATGTTACTCTCACGAATTTTAGGAAAATGATTAAGCAAATTTCTCACCAGTACAGAACCGGCTGCTACAGATGAAGATATGACTCAAACGGGTCACAAAAACACCGAGAGAGAGGTGACAGTGACAATGACAGACTGGAGAGTTGAACCCAGGTCTGTACATATAATGTGTGTTTCTTTCCTCAGAAAAGAAAAAATAATTTTCTAAAATTTAATTATTAGGACACACAGGTAAGAATTTTAAATAACATGAATCCATACTGATTTTATTTCTATTCACTTAAGAAGATAATTCAGCTTGTTGGTGTCAAGCATATTATGATGCTTTAAATTTTAATTGGAAGTTGATAGGATAGCCAAAAAAGGACAAAATTTAAATGAAAGCATGAGGAAGCTAGGAAACATAAAAAGCTGAAAGTGCTGAAATGATGACAGGAGACAGCCAAGAAAAGAACAGCATTTGGCCAGGAGGAATATTTTTTCTTTTGGTTGAATTACTGTGTGAAATAAAAATGAAAATACAAGACCAACATCCAACATGAGTTCAGGAGTTTGAGGTGCCATCATAAACCTCCTGAGATTTGCTCTCATTATATTAAACCCCTTCCCCCAAAACCATAGTGTAGTTAAAAGCCTTGTGAATTCTTAGTTGCTTATCATTTATTCTACATATAATAAATTCTTATGTGTAATATGCACCATATAATGGAGTAGTAAATATTTCCAATTAGCTTTAGTGTCACAGTCCTCAAAAACTGATGCATTTATGTTAATATAAAAGCGTACATGGAACATTTTATCATGCATTAGAGATTTTAATCAGGTAATCTGCACGGCATCTGGAAACCTAAGCAGAGGCAAAGTCTGCTATAACAAAGGCACTGTAACAGTTCACCTTCAGTGAAGAACAATAATGCATTATTAAATTCACTTTCCTGCTCAGTGGTTACACTTAGCTGACCACAGCAAATTTGCTCTCTGCCTGGTCTTCACAAGTTGGCAGAAAAATAGATTCTGTCACATTTAACGGGTTCTGAAAATGACAGGATGCCTCTCTTGGTTTAACTATAAACTATAATCTTTCAGAAGTAAATATAATTACAAATGCCTTTTGTCACGTAGTTCTTAGGAAGGATATTATATGGTGGTTATTAGAGTAGTAGATCTCACTACGTACTTGAATATCATTAGAAGCCAGAACTGATATAGCACAACAGCAACTTCAAAAAAGAATCAGATTTCTATTTTTCTTTGATCCTAAATGATCATAATTCTTAGAAAACAAAGATACAGACGTCAAACTCCTTGAGTATGGTCAAACTGTTATCAAGAGATATTACCTCCTAAACTAACATCAAAGAAAAACCTGTTCTTTTTTGTCTAAAATACTGTTTTAATCTTACTCTACATCTATTAATAATTTGCTTTGTTTTACGTACGACTGACTGATGGAACTTGTAATAAAACTGCCTTACTCAGGATTCAGAGGTGAAGAGTTATAGATCAAGAATTTAATTAGTAAAAGTCAGGATAGATATATATAACAGAACCTGATTATTTTTGTTTTCCAGTGAGTTTTATCACGCCACACACATGATAAGAATCTGCTCCATGCGATGACATTCATTTTCAGGCAGAGGTCTTGAACCAACAATGCATACCACTCAAGACCCTGTGAAGTGCAATTTAGGTCCCAGTTAAGATCTGTTAAAGAGTTTTAATTATCTTTGTGTAGGTAACTGGTTTAGCAATTATAAGAAACATATTTTCTCCTGTAAGCCCTTCAATTCAGGTAGTTTTATGAGAAGTATCTTAGCTCTAACTATGTAGACTCATTGAAAGACAGGTTTGGATTATGCGGTATGTTTATGGCTTTTTATTACTTATTTAGGGACAAAAAATAAGGTTTCTTAAATCCTCAGAAGGAACTTAGGTATTACAATGACACCATATTCGAAACTTAATATAGTCATCTTCCACCTAAGTGGAATTATCACCTTGTGTTAGGTGGCCTGTCCATAATATACTTAACTGAGGTGCCCAGGCTGAAAATTCTGTAAATTGCTAAGGGATTTAAAATAGTATGAGAAGTTTGCAGCTTAAATCCACCCTTTCTGAGAACAGCAGTGCCACACTCCAGACAGGAAGACAGCTGGGGTTTTCCTCGACTTTGAATAAATACTTCTGGCAGTACTGACCACTCTCTAGCACAGAGGTACTTATGGTCTTCTTTAAAATTATTACACACAAGTTCATAGAATCACAGAATGGTTTGGGTTGGAAGGAACCTGAAAGATCATCTAGTTCCAACCCCCCTGCCATGGGCAGGGACACCCTCCACTAGACCAGGTTGCTCCAAGCCTCATCCAGCCTGGCCTTGAACACTCCCAGGGATGGGGCATCCACAGCTTCTCTGGGCAACCTGTCCCAGTGCCTCACCACCCTCTCCGTGAAGAATTTCTTCCTGATATCCAAACTAAATCTCCTTGCTTTCAATTTAAACCCATTACCCCTTGTCCTGTCACTACAGGCCCTTGTAAAAAGTAATACCATTGGATTTAAATTATAACTGTAGTCTTTGCTTTACAGAGTTTTGCATTCTAAAAGGTACCAGGTTTATGTCTGTACCCATAAATACCACTGTCGAAGTTCTACATTCACACACTAAGCCCAGTTATTTTATATTTTTTTGTTGTAAAACAGCAAAGTGATATAGAGCTTTTACTTCTTTTCAATAAAAATGTAGTCATTCCATATCTTTAATAATATTAATAATAATTTTACAGGTTACGGTGGATAAAGAACATCCAGTCACCCAAGCTAGCCTTTCCTTACTTGAC
>CM050649.1:92700506-92765506 GCA_027574665.1 Rhynochetos jubatus | reverse complement strand
CAGGAAAATAAGTATCTCCAAGCATTCATCGTGACCACACATTACATGCAATGGTAGCAGACAGCAAAACAAAAATCTGAAAAAGATTATGTGGAGATAGTGTAACAAAAAAAGAAGTTGCATGGAGTTATTTTTTTTTTTTAAAGAGAAAATGATGTTAATAATTATATACAAAATACCCACACTATTTGCAAGGAAATACTATCTATGTCTAGGTTGAAATTCTCCGTTAAGGCTTTCAAAACAGAATTTTTTGGTATTTTTCATTTGAACAACTTAGAGAAAACTTAAAACAAATTGCATGTCAGGCTATTAGCAGTTTTGAAATACTCCTTCAAGTAGTCTCAAGTGGAAGACATTCTTAAAATTTTGCTGTAAGCTCTCTTGTCTGTAACAGTAACCATAAGTATAAAGAGGTAAAAATAAAGCCTAGGAAATAAATGCTTTCTTCCATTAAAGCCAGGGCATTCACTTATGTGTGTTTTCAGGAAGACTATGTATGTCTATATTCCCTTTAAATTCACAAAACCATTCTGCATTTCTTAATGTCTACAGAGTTCAATACCAGAGCAGCTAGACAAATCATGCATTTTTTTCCTTCTCCCGCAAATGCATTTATTTAACTGCCAAAATGGAAAACTAAAAATAACTACCTTAGAGAAACAGATCTGCATTTGTCTGGTCATCCTTATTGTGCTACAGGACATATTCCCTCTTAGTGGAAACAGCAGTAACTTCATTAACTTCATTCCTTATAACATATCTTTTCTAGCAGCAAACACAAAGGGAACTAATGATTTTTAAAAAGTCCTTTCTAACATCTTATCAATTACCATTACATCTTCTGTTTAACAATTCATTAAAAAAATGGAATAAAGCACACAGGCTATTTCAAAGGGTTTTTCAGCTCCCCTCCATATGTAATAAAGACCATCAAAGATCTAAGGAGCATTCTAAGGTCTATTACATGAAGGACACATAATGACCATTGAAAAGAAAGGAAAAGAAAAAGAAAGGAAAGAAAAAGGTACCTTTACAGAACTGTTTGGGGCACAACGCACAAAGGAATTGTAGATGCAGAGTTGTTTCAGTAGATTGAGAATACATGAGATATTTTGTGCACATATATAACTCATTTGAGCATATTCAGATATATCCGAGATGCGTTTCAGTCACTGTAAACACAGAATAGCCAGTATGTATATGTGTGATTGGGCACCTGGGATGTATTGGAACTGATGTGCAAATATCCGTCAAGTGAAAACCGTACAGCAAATCTCTCATAAAATGTTTTGAAACTACTAATACACTAGAAGAATAAAGATCTAGTAGCAAACCAGTCTGCAGAGGTAGTGTGTCATTGAAGAATGGCTTAGTGAGAGTCTCCAGAAATACCCTTATCCAATATTTTGCTAAAAAAAAAAAAACTTTCAGAAGTTTGTACTACCTTTGCACTCCTTCCTGCATGCACATACTATTCATATCCTATTCTACAATATGAAAGGCTTCTCTGTTTTTTATACACCAGAAATAGAAGTTTTCTGGCTTTTTAGTAAATAACAACCCTTTAAGAAAAAACTTGCCATTTCATTTTTCACCTCCGTAGTCCATTAACTGTAATATACCTTTTAATGTACTTTAAGCATCCTTGAGACTCTTGGGCTGAGTGAAAAGACACACCAATAACCACAGTCTAAAGGTTATTTTGGTGATACCAGCTTTCTCGAACTTTTCATTTAGTGGATCTTCATATTATCTGTCAGAGCTTACAAATTTGCCTACTATCTGTTTAGGGTTTGAGAAGTATTTAAAGCTCAAATCAAGACCACTTTCACAATGTGCTAAATGATGCATAAATACATAGCCTGAACTCAGTATCTTAAGGAATTACAAACTAATATATTAAGATTTAATAGGTAACATTTAAGAAGTTAGAATGTAGATCTGAAACGTGTCAACTGTAAATATTTTTGGGTATAGATAATAATAATTGTCTGTTTATATTCATCTTGTTAAATTAAAATGGAATATTCAGTAAAATAAATGTATTGTATAAGTATCTCTACGTATGTATGTACACACAAATGAAAAAGTAATAAAGTATGTTTATACAAGCAGTTGGACAGTAGAACTGTGAATGCAAATTTCTCTGTAGGTCAACTGGTAACAACTCCCTTCAAAAAAGGGCCTTCTCAGAGAACTAACTAAAATCATAGCACAGACCAGAAATATAATTCAAGAAAAGTTCTGGATGATTTACTTTCAGACTTTGATAGAGGACAGCTCAGGTAGAAGAGAATCTTCTGTGGAGGCTAAAACTTCCTTTGCATCTTTCATATTTATAAAAACATACTCATATCTGTTTCTGTATTTATTAAAGTGAATAAGCATGCTTGATGTATATTTACACTATATATATATATAAAAGAATCTACTGCTGATAATACAGAATGAATATCTAACCATATAGGATGACATATTTATCATTAGTTTCCTGTTTGATGCATGACTGCTAACAGGAAAATACAATTCTAATTACAACTTTCGAATTTTAATTATAACTCTGGCATATTTAAATTATTTTCCATTTTGCACTAAGAATATTTTGGAATTATAATATTCTGTTTTATAAAATATTACCCACAGGTCTAAGATTGCTCACATCACTACAGGGGAACATAAAGTAAAAACAAAGAGAAAGACTGGGACTTTTTAGTACGTGGATTTGATAAAGTTATACCTTAATTGCTGCTATCATAGCAGTCAAGAAGCATTTATTGTTGATTATCTTAAAATTACTTAAGAAATTTCCATTAATATCACAGTTTAAAAGCTTTTTTGAAAGAAATAATTTAGATTCTTTTGTGAACATGGTGAATATTTTATATTTTGTTATAGAAAACAGCATGCACATTTTCAACAAGAGAGTGTCCTTTCCATAACACCTCAAATTACATATTCAATTTAAAATGTAAGCATGACATTCAGGCTTCATTTGCTCTTGGTGTCAATCTAAAAAAATATAAATTGATGCAGACAGAAAATTCTAATCTGATGCCCTAGGGGCAGATCCAATAAAACACTTTTAGGCATCTAAGTTTGGTGTTGAAGCAACTAACTTTTAGGTGTTTGTCCCCCAGAAGGGAATTTTGGGCTGTAGTGAGCTGGGTCTTAAATTCCTGTATAGTGTATAAGGTAGGTATTGCTAGGCAGGTACCAGTTAGGGGATGTTATGAGCAGCCACTGCCTTCAGCATCACTTAACATTACCCAACCCAGCTACTTGAAACTGGGATCTAAGGAAGCTAACACGCAGAACTATAGTCTACCTAATAAACTCCACCTTGCAGACTCTGTATGGTCAGTTCGGGTCAAAGGGACGATGCCGAAATGTACTTCACTCTTTTACACAAAAGACAATGATTAGGGATACTGCCCAGGAAATGTATGGCAAGTTAAATTCTTTCTTCTGCCTACAGAGATCCACACCTACAAGGGTGCAGGGGTGTGTAGGGATGGGCATTTAACTTTCAAGCCATTAATTATTTATAAATCTTGTTTTGAAACACTTCAGACCAATAAGCGAGGAGATGATCAGGATTCAACAGTCTAGTCTTTAGGTTCTCCGCTAGGTTGACCTTCCTATGCTGTTTCCAGATTTAACAGACAACATCACTGAATAGCTGAATGAGTATTTAGACATCTAGAAAACATAAAAAACACTCTTCTTGCAAGTTCAAACTAAGAGGTCTTCAGGACCTCAAACAACAACTAAGCAGGATAAGTGGTAAAATATACCTCAGCAAAAATTGAGTGACTATCTAGAGCAAACTCTTTGGGTCACAGAAGCTTTACAGTACCTGGAAAGACTCCGCACCTTAATTTTAAGGTAAAAAAAGGAATGGATTTTTTCCAGTATGACTCCTGTGCCTCATGTAAATCCTTTTTGTGAAATCTTACCTAATAGAACCAAATATGCATCATCAAATAGCCCATAATTACAGGTTACAAAATTAGATACTTGGTTTTGATGATGGCTGTCAAGTACTTGAACTAACATTGCGTACTTGAACTTACCTCCTTCGTCCCAGGATCATTTGCAGTTCTACTGCCCACTCTCAGTAAATTTGGAAAATCTGTTATCCTCTAATAAAGAAAAAAATATGGAAATCTAGGGTAATTGAGTTCTTCGGTTATACAGATAATGACATCTTGAATTATGTATGAACAGCGGGGCAGAAGTGCTCTGCAGTGTCTCCTGCAATCCCCACTAGTCCAGAGCAGGAACCTGGTTAGACCACAGAATAACCCTTAGAAAGTTTTCTTCTCATGGAAACCAAGGGATAAGTGAAACTTCAGATGTGTACACTGGGTCTTGCCTCAACATCTCATCCTAGGATGTGGAAAAGTTGCACATCTGGAGTCAGCAGGTAGAAAATGTTCCCAACACCCAGAGTTTACACATGGTCTTTGAGAAAATAAACTCGTCCTGTTTTCCTGAAACAAATATCGTTCCAGAGCCCGATGTAAACTTCCCATTTTTGATAGGCAGTGAATTGGATCCATAGAACCTAATTTGATTCATGGTGGGATTATGACAACCTGACACCACTGGAAGCTGGAGCCAGTCAAGGCTGTGCACACCAGAAACCTGAGAACAGATTTTGAGCAGTCTAAAGGCAAATGAAAAAAAAGAAAACAATCCCGAAACAAAACTGCACAGGAGATTAACTGATAGTTTAAACAACTCCAGCAATATAAGCGCATTTTTGCCGCTCATAAAAATTCTGTCTGACTTTTGAATAGAAATGCATATGATCTTCAAAAGACTGAATACCCTCAAACCATTATTCAGTTTGCAAGTGTCCATGAACTGTTTCTAAATATATTACACTATGTTGTGTAGATTCGGTAATTTTTGTTTGTTTGTTTGTTTATAACACAAAAATGGAATTTTCTCTCCTGTATCCAGCTTATAGATCGTCAGACAAATAATTCACCTCTCTGACATACACTAAGTCTTTTCAAAATTTGGTATGTTGATTAGTTGTCTCTGTCATAACTTTGTTTCCCCTTTAAATTCTCTTTTGACTGTAAATAGATTTTCCCCAAGCAGAGATCACTTCAGAGATTTTTGGTCTTTTCAGTTTTTAATGGAAGTGGGGACAAGAAGAGACAAGACAGGGCCTTCTTTACCAGGCAGGATTTCCCAGGTTCTATTAAGAGTCATTTTAGTTGCAGCTGGCAGCTTTCTGCCAACAAAAGTGGCTTAGAAGAAAACACAATAATGTTTAAATGCTTCGTAATGCCTATTCAGAACTGTTTCCTCTCTCTTTTTCGTTTGAACCAGATGATGAAGGTGACAGGGTTTCAACAATGAGAGTACCACCACCTACATATGTTTGCATTTTTAAATATGATTCCATTCTGACTGATTTACAGCAGTAAGAAACAGTTTGGAAAACTGATTTCAAGCTCACAGTGGCAAAAGTTGATAATTACTATCTCCACAAATATCTGTAAGTTGCATCACTTGTTTTAATACAGATTAGATTTGTATTAAAGTTACAAGATTGGTATGAGAGACATGATAAATGTAGTCATGACAGAAAACAATTTTTAATTTAGTATACCCTATCAATCTAGATAGCCCATGAATATTTACCATTAATTCAGTAGGCTGGAACAGAGAGGGAAAAAGGAATAAAAAAAGAAGGTTTGACCTAAACAAGGGCTGAGGAAAAAAAGAATCCTCAGCAGTTTTACTGAGAATAGATCTTGCAAAAACGTGAACTGGCAACAGATTGGAAAATACATTTGGGGTACCATTAGAAACAAAGCCTGTAAAAAACCCGACTGACATGCAAAAATAGTAGCAATTCTTAATATGTACTTCTCTTTGCAGGATTTACCAGTCAGATCACACTTAAATGAGTAACTTCAAAGGCTGAAATAAAATCATTTATGGAAATTCAAAACAAACCTATTTGATCACATCATACTTCACAGCAGGGATACAATTTGCCAGGGCTGAGTGAGGGCATAGTATAAGCTAAAACAGGTTGTGTGTGCAATGAACCAAACTAAATGGTTTATATAAAAGAAATGTTGTTTCCATTAATTTTTCTGGTAATCCTATTAAAAATGCCACCTGTCCAGAATAGAATTGTCCAGATTTTAATTCTTTTTCATATCTCAGTGTTCAAACACAAGACAGAGAAGGTATCACCTTATAGCTATTAAAATATGGCACAAAATGTCTTATTCTGAAATCTTCATTACTGCAGCAGTTTCTCCAGCTCTGTTTCAATGCCTGGCTATTATATCTTTTACTTTTCCTCTCATTGTGCTCAAAGAACTGATTTTTCTGATAAGCCCAAAGAATATTTTTTCAAAGGATATGTCATTTTTTCTAACCTCTCTTTAACCAAAATGTTTCTAGTCTATAATATTTAAAATTCATATATATTAAGTAAATATAAAATGAAATGCACCCTTTAAAATTCCATCACCACCCCTCCAAAATCCCCTGTAAAACCCCTGAACAGGAACTTAACTTTGAATACCAACAAAGATGAAATGGTGTCATAATCAGCATAAGTGCATGTGGACTATTCACCTAGATCAAACACTTTGGTCATATACTCAATTAAATTTAAATCCCATTATATAATGTGTACCAGCCTCATTTTATGCAATTCCCTAATTTAATGGCTTAGTATTAGCCTTTTTCCTTTTTGCACACATGGACTAATTTTCACGGTGCTCAGTCCCTTTGGGAAGTAGGTCATTAAAGTCAACTGGATGGAGACAGAAACTTAATACCTAAACAGTGTTGTAGAAGGGTCAGAGACACAATAGTAATGTAAAACTGTTTTTCACTCATTCTTCTTCATAATATTTATGAAATTCCTCCCTCATATAAATATTGTTCATTAATCTCAAGAACTACAAAGTATAAGAACCAAGAAAGCTATCATCCTGTTATAATTTAATTTGTGAATCAAAATAATAAAAATCCAAATTAGAAAAATAAAAAATCACAATTACAATACTATTTAGCTGCTGAGACATTTGTTTTACACTGAAACAGTAATAATATTCATATTACCTTTCTCAATGTGTATTCTTTTTGTCTCATGTCCCACGTCATGACCAGCCAGATCACCTTCCTTAGGTCCAGGCAGGACATTAGGTGACAAACCCATCAGCATTTGGTTCATAGATATCCCGTTCTGATGGATAGCTGCTAGACACAAGCGCAGGCAGAAAGAAAAGCAGCCGTCATATTAACAATACACTTTTGTACTTATTCTATAGATGCTTCCTCCTAATTATACAAGAATTCTAACAATCACAGTTACTTAATTAGTACTATCAGTATCCACACAGGGGGAGAGTTTCTTCCTGTTACTTCTGGTTTAAAACAATCCATTTGAAAAAGAAGAGTTCAGTACCTTTGGACAAAGTTGGATATTTGCAACTATGTTCTTGTTTATTTAGCAAGAACTGAAATGCAAAATGAAGCAAACAAGAAAAGCACAGTCGGTTCTACATGAGATACTTACTGATTTATTTTCTTTTTAGCTAGCTGTACAAAAACTCTTGTATATTAGCATTCCCAACATGCAGTCTCTAAATTCCTTAAATTAAGCATTGTGGCCTTAAAGGTGAAAAACACTGTTTTTTTCAAAATATACTGTGCTACAGCAGAATTTCTTATTTGCTCATCAGATAGCTTGAAAAGCTCTTTCCGGCAGTTCTTAAACAGACCTTCATGAGTCTCAAACACATCCCAGAAACCCATATGAGCTAGTTTATATTCCTATGCTTTTATCCTGAAAAAACTGTATTTACATGAGTTTTATGTCATTTTCAGTAAAGCATTTTTTCACACATAACCCATATTTCTGTAGTAGTCATCTTACTCTTGCTGGCACCTCAAAAGTAGATGCACTTAAGGATCAGGTGTGATGTTAACAAATCATAAGAGAGAAGAGTTATTTTATAAATAAATGAGCTACTGAAGTGATCCAGTATTTACGGAACTCTGTTATGTTCACACTGGAAGAAAAAATGTGCAAAGGTCCCGTCTCTGCTGGTAAGCAGAGTAAGCTGAATAGTACCATTTCTTTTAAAATTGAGGTGCCATTCCTTAGCAAAAGCAATTAAGTATCTCTCAATTGAATTTACAGCTATTTTTATTTAGAGAACAATGGAAAATACCTTAAATGGTTGCAAAAAAATATACTGTTTGATCAATTAAAAACAAACAAAAATCCAGGGTTGTGATCCTTTTTCCAGAACTTTACTTATGAACTCATAAAAACAGGTATATGGGATGCCACTTTAATCTGCACTCTGAATCGTTCAAGTGATAAGAAAACAGAATTTTCAGCCTGTCATGGTCAGGTCTCATTTATTTTCTTTGGTAAGTCATTTTTCATCACATAGTAATGAAAGATCTTTCATCTGAAGGTCAATGAAGAGTCAGCTTCCTGAGTCTGCGGAGAGCCTTAAAGGAAGCAGTCTAAAAGACACATCTAATGAACACAACTACGTATTTCATACAGCTATTTCACATCATTCTATCTGCATGCCAAGTCCCCCAGTTTCACCTACTGACAAATTCCACTGTGGAAAGATGCCTTAAAAGCACCAAAACTTGCAACAGAACAGTAATAAAAAGGAACGGACAAGTATAATATGAATTTAAGCAAATATCCATAAAATAATATGTGTTTAAGAACTTAATGTCCAGGCTGTTGCATTACAATGTCATAGAATTCAGATTCTCTGCCATGTAATTATCATCCTGTACATGGAGTCTTGAAGAAAATTATATTATTCTGAAATACCACGGTTTAATTTCACTCTGCCTCTTGTGAGACATGAGGTGATAATACTCTCTGTATCATTTTTCTCACCAATTCTTTTTATTTAAAAATTTTATGAAGTACGCACGTTTTTTAATTGATTTAACCTAATTCTTCTCTCTCCCAAGCAATTCTACCACGTAAAATGTTGCTTATGAAGTCAGATTCAATTTAGAAATCAAACCAGAGTAACCAGATTAAATAAAACTCAATTTCTTTAAAAAATGTTTACACTATATGTTCAGTTCTAAAACTAATCTAGCAAATTGCTTCCCGGCTGCAATTCTGTATTTCATAGCTCATATCTTTATGTTTAATACGACATGATGGCAGTTTATATCAGTACCCGTTAATGTAGCATCAGATATTATGATACTGTAAACTGGGGAACATAATGTTGGGAGATAGTTATTGCAGCTGAACTTCCGAACATGATACATATGAGATCTATTTAAGACGAGGGCATTTTGATTAGAAAAACCAGCTGCACCTAATCAAATTTAAAGTGGTGACAAGGAGAAGAATGTGACCTACGGATTCTGTCTGAAGAGCTCTCGGTCCGTGCAGGAGAGCTGGACACACTGCTGCTTCGATGAGAGGATGGATGGCTGCCAGGTCTTCGGCCCTCTTCAAGAGAAGGAGCAGGAGAAGGGCTGTCTGGAACACGTTCCTAGACCGCACGAAAAATAATTGCAAAAAAAGGCAATGTTAAACTAAGTCTCTCTCGTTTCCAAACATCCGTACCCTAAACTGAATCTCCCTCCTAAATCACAACCTATTCTTTCCTCTGTTGACGTGTCCAGGATTTGCAGAGCGTTCTCAAAGGAAACCCAGCAGTTTTAGGACACTAGATCTTATGTTTTAGTATGCAAAGTGAGTCTTGCTCATTCTGTCAGGCCTTTAAACTGCCTTCTGGACTACTTATAAAAATAAGGGGTTTGTTTTGCTTTTGCATTTATTTTCCTCACTTGTATCAGCACGCTGTTTGAAATACACATTTTGTTTACTAGCTTACAGACATTAGCCTTACAGGATAAGGAACTATGTACTTTGCTAAATAAATGAGGACCAGACACTGTTGTTTTAGATTATGTTGAATTTTTCTCCCTATCTTTATTTCTCCCTTTCTTTATTTCTTGAGCAACGAGGTCTTATGGAACTGCTATGTACCATAAAGAAAATATAATCTCCCTACTGAACCTATACGAGTAGCATGGCTGATGTTACTGTCTGTTTATACGAAACAGACATTATACCAAATACCTGTTTAACACCATGGAGTACGAACCTGGAATGAACCACATTTTTTAGAGGAGTGTGGCTATATCACACTGACCATATCACCACTTCAAAATTGGGCAAAGCGCCCGCTCCTGTTTGTCTATACGGGGTGAAGCCTGGCATGGTATCTAGGAGGAACCATGATGCACTTCACGATATTCCTTGATATGGAAAATTAAAGCATGAGGACTGTGATGGCTTGAAGTGCACTTCTGCTGTGTGAGAACAGCCTGTACGTAGCAGATAGATACACACGATATTTACACAGATCTTTGACAGAAACAATAAGCAAAGGGACCTGAGTGCAGAATAGTCCTTTCTAGAAGATTCTCCATCTTTCCCTGCAATTTCTTTTTTATTGCTAATAGCTTCCAAGACTCTATGTCATTGCTAAAATATGAATGAATTTGATTGGTTTGGTCAAATAGTGATTAAAAAAAAAGTTCCTCTAAGGCAAATCTATTGTAAGGATCGAAAATGTTAAACTAGAGGATTTTTGGGTTTGGGGTGGTTTTGGTTTTGCCTTTTTTTTTTTTTTTTTCTTTTACATAATTGAAATTGTGACTTTTAATGAAAAAACACCACCCAACCCAAACTAAAAACAATAAATAAATAATGAAATAATTAAATCATAATGGATGAAATGAAATAATGAAATAATACCATTAGTATGTGTCTAATAACATATATGAAAACTTGCTGCTGCAAAAGGCATTAAAGTTTTCCTGTAAAGAAGGAAACTTTCGACTAAATATTTTCTAAACTTGAGATTCTGATTGCAAAGCATTCAATGGGCCTATTGATTGAGTGGGAGAAGACCTTTCAGAGCAGTGTTTCAAGACATCTAAGTGGATTCCACTTTAATAGTCTCAGGTTTTTAAGTCAAAAACATTGATGAGGACAGTTTAACTGCATCATAGCTCTAGGCTTATTATGACTTTGATTGTGTTTATATCTCCATGAACCGGGCATACAAGAGGAGGATTATAATGCAGATGTTTTCAGAATGTTGAAGATTTATTTCTTTAGATTTAGGAGGATTTAAGCATGCACAGTGTACAGATTTGGTATAAATTGGAACACGCTATATTTAATCATTCATTTAATATATAATTTCACTGTTTGGCATACAGTGTATTGTTCTTAGTAGGGTTTCATTAAAATGAAATCCAGTGAGCACATAAGATTTGAATACAGAGCTGCAGAGTAAATTAATTTATTTAAACAGCTTAATTTGTTTATCCTATTTATTTATGTGCGCTTTTACAGCACGTATTATGAGATGGAGAGAGCAAAAGGAATGCACGGACAACAAAATATAATTACTGCACAAACAAAACAGATAATGAGTTTTATTCACATATAATATGACATAGCAGACAAAGTCTATGAGAAAACTATATTTACTGGCTTCATCAATTCATTTGTAAAATACCCTTTAACCCCAACAAAACAAACGATTGATCTATGCAGAAATGGCACAGGAATTAATTCAATACCTTACCTCATTTTTTATATCCTTGCTTCATATTTCCACAATCAATAATACAGTCTATAACAATTTTTTATCTTTATCAAAACAAGCTGCAATAATAAATGGAAATGCTACTAATAATAAATTGAAATACTCTGTAGCTCTAAAAAGTCATGGTGATAAAACAATGGTGCTGGAATAGCAATATAAACTGTCTTCCTTTCTAGAGGTTTGGGTAGAAAGGTTTGGATTCTGTCTGTGGTAAGATATTAACTTTTACATTTAGACTTCACTAAGATTTTTCAGAAAAGGAAATGTGCACAAATGGGTTCAGTAATTAACTCGCAATCAGAGCTATTTTGTAACTTCTGCTAAATGCCTCTTTTGTACAAGTCTACATGACACAGCAAAGCAACAGAATTTACAGTGTTACACTCCTGGCAATAGAAATCACCCAGAATAAATTCCAGTGTCCAGTATTTCTCCTGAAAGTTTTCCACTCCCAGAACAAATGCAACGACACAGGGCGACAATGCAATGACACAATCTGAGTGACTTTGCCTGGCTAAAACTGAGTATGTGGAGGAAACTGTGTAGGATTCACTCAGAAGTCAACACATCTGAATGTAAGTACCTAAATGCAGTTTTAGATGAGCCAGAGAAGAAACTTCAGACAACTGTATCTAGGATGCCACATGAAGGGGCCCACACTGCAGGTAAGTGTTTCCCATTTCTATCAATTGAGATATAGACAATAAAGTCCATGGAACCTCCTCCAAAACCTACAGCTCAATTTAGCTGTTCACATTTGTGACATTTGAGCCACTGAAAGGTTTTGAGATGTCCACACCAGCTTGACAGACAGACCCTACAAAAGATCTGCTGCCTCTTGGAGTGGTAGCAGGATGCCAAAAACATTATCCTTGCACTTTACTGGCAGATGAGCTGAATAGCTCACAAAACTCTATTGACAATATTTACTAGTAAATAAGAAATACAGTACTATTTATTACTTGTGAAAAAATAACCCCCACTACCCACCTTTTTCTCCATTTTTTGCTTCCCTACTTGTTTCTACAGGTACTCACAAGTAAAAAGTAGTATGAACAATTTAGGGCATATGTACCAATTTAACATATGATCAACCAACTTATCAAAATTGTTAAGACTCTCTGTCTTAACATACTAAAGAACGGACAACACACTCTTAAGGGCCAAATTTAGAGCATTCCTTATCTTGGTGCTCTTTATAATTTGATCCAAATAATGAATCCTAAGAATTTAAGAACCAGACATTAAATAACTCCTCCAAAAATGCTCCTATGACATACGAAACTTTCAATTTAGGGAGCTGCAATGCCCTTTGCAGTACTTTTACTCCACTGACATTACAAGTTACACATTGTCAATATCAAGCCCATTTCATAAATAACCGAATTCTGTCATTGACACCAGGCTTTTTTTTTTTTTTTTTACCTTGTAAAGAACAAGTAGGAGATTTGAATTGTCAGAAACTTTAACTTATAAGATTGATAGAATCCAACTCTCTAAAATTGAAAACCACTCCAATTTTGTTCCGGAATGCCACATATCACCCACAACATAACACCATCTCAGTGTCTCCAGAGAAACAGAAACGTCTTCATGTAATTAACAACATTTTTCTACATATTTCAGACAGCTCTTTGCACAGAAAAAGACCATACTGTAAGATCTCATTCCAACAGTTCATTTTAAGTAACTTCCTATTAAGATTTATCTTAATATATCAGTAATGGTATCCAGAAGACCATAAATACTTTCTTCCCTATATCCTACAGGTCTTTTTCTCCTTAACAGGTCACAAAGGTAGTCGTTCAAGATCAATTTTTTTTTACGCTTCCTTTCTTTCTGCTCCAGCAGCATGTTTTCATTGTTTGAAAAGTGACTCATTACCAAAAGTCTTCCTCAAAAATATACCAAAATGTAAACTTGATGGACTTCAGCTGTTGCTCCCTATATCACTATCCAACAGAAGACATTTCAGGTAATAAATTAATCCTTCTGTTCATAAGACAACAGACAAGGAAGTGATTTCTTCCGCATGCTCACCTGCCTCAGTCTTTCCATAAACATTCTTTTATTCTTAGCCATTCTTGCTCCTTAGTGATAAAATTCCAGAATCTTTCTGGCAGTTTGACTATGCCTACTTCCAATAACCAACTGGCTATGCGTGGCCAGCCTTCATCTCCTGCATATTTCTTTCCTACAGGTATTTTCAGTCTCAGCTTTTTCCTGTGTTCTAGTTGGCTTCTCCATAGACTCATCCCTTGAGCTTAGTCATCCTTTAATTTTGGTCATGGACTGAGCCCTAGACACACAATTAAGTATAGCTGTAGAGGTATGTCACTATTAAAACTGTTCAGCTGTCTTGATGCTCTTCAGTGTTGCACAAGCTCCTTTAAGGATGTTTGTGCTTGAAGTCATAGTAATGTTGAGGATAAAATCAACTTATTTTCAGAGTCAGACTTTTCAATAGTTTAGGTAAATTCATCTTGGGGAAAGGATATATGACACACAGTTTCATACACTGTTAATTAAAAGAAAAAAAAAAAAAAGTAAAAGCTTTTAATCCAGAAGAGTTTATATTATTCCAACATTGGCATCTGACTTCCAAACTTTTTTGTAGTAAAATTATAATAATCTCTTTTGCAATGACCAAAACACAGACTTTTTACTCCAGTTCCTTACTGACTTATTTTGGACTTGTGTGAGAAGTATTTCTTGTAAAATGGCATATTTTACACCACATTCATTGAACGTGTGAAAGAAATTAATTACTTGGGTATCTTTTGTATTCCCTGAAAACAGGATAAGTTGCTTTTACAGTTTCATTTTTCCTTCAGCTTTGGCCTAAAATATTATTATTTAAAATAAATCATTTTAATCATACAGACAGAACTAATTAATGAGGTGGGACACAGTGTCCTCTAATATAAAGATGATTAAGCCATGATAAAGGAGTTCAGTTACACTTTGACCTAAGCTTTCTCATGCTAAAGGAAGAAACAGAAGTGTGCATATACATATTTATAGTAACATAAATACAAAAACCAAAAGTTATTCTGACCAACCTGGAGATTTTCTCTGTTATGTTCAAGATCATACAAATAGTTTTAAGATATCATATTTTCTGCAGTCATGAGAAAAAGAAAATTAAATTTGGTTTATAATATGTTTCAAAACTGTAGGTATATCATAATTTTCATGTTTGCTTTTGCAACACACAAAAGTAGATGTTTTAGGAGCTGATAAATAGTCTTATTTTTATTCTAGAATATTTATTGTAAAGTAATTACTTTTTATTGTTTTAATGTTTCATATTACATTAAATTTCTCCTTACACAGAGAAGAAAACTTTATTTTACTTCATGTTTGAGACTGAGAAAATGAAAGTAGCTTCACTCTTCATGCATTTGTCTATAGTGCATTTTTCTACAATTTCAAGAATCACTTTAAAGTAATGTCAAAATTTCTTTTTTGAATGCAAAAATGTATCTAGAAATCATAGGTTGTCTGACAAGTCAGGCATTTTTCAGGTTAGGCATCCAAAAATGGCCTTTCTGCCAATTTGAGATATAATTAATGTTGTTCTCATTCTCTTTCTGTAAAATGGGTATAGCATACCCAGCTTCATAGGAGTGGTGCAAATTTGTATCTTCTATTTTTTGCATAATACTTTTCCTTTAAGGCACAGAAGTGTCCATAGAAAACTTCTGCATTCAACACAGGATTCAGACAAGTTAAATAAGACTGGGACAGACACTGATTTTTAAAAAAATTAAATACAGAATAACTAACCAATGGCTGAATGAGGTAGGAACTCTGTGGAAAAACACAGTATGTGATGGTGAAATTAAACTGCACTGTACTACATGGATGGAATGCTGTCACATTAAGGTTGTAGAGGCATTCTAGTATTTCCTAATGTTAGTCTTACGTCTTTTGAAATTCCGTGATGGTCCTACAACACAGGCTTTGGATGTTATTTTACTCAGTGAATGAAGACAGGCACATCTAAAGATCACACAGTAAGATCTGATATATTAACAATTTTGGCAGCTTTCCCAAGTTTATTGTACAGGAAAATTCTGCTTCATAATGTAACACTATTCTGCTGGTAATATATTCTTGTGGTAACAGCAGCAAAGTGGAAGAGTTTATCCAGGATGTCTAAGTGTACTTTCAAGGTGGTTCCTACGGTCCCTGTCTCTCAGGACAGTGTGCCCACCAATTTTGAGAAATCATTTATCTAATCCTACAAAAAACCTCATCATTTCAGTAACTGAAAAACAATTAAAATCTTCTACACTGAAATATCTTATGCTGGCCAGTATTTTTCAGTATTAAAAGTCTGTCCTAAAGTCAAGGCTGCTTACACTTCAGTTACACATTTAAAATGAAGCTTCTACAGTCCCTTTCTTTGCTGCCCACCCCTTCCATGAAGTGAATTTGCTGATTTTCCTCTTAGAGCCTGTTTCCTTTCATAACAACCCTGAACTTGCACACCATCACTCTGACATGAGACATTTAAATGTACTCTGTTCCATCATTTCTCTGCGACAGTGTCATATTTCTTCTCTTTAGCCATTATTTGGACTTTTTGGCAACAATAATTGGAAAGATATAGGAACATTAAATTACATCAGCAGGAACACACAAATATTGCCAATGAAAAATTAAAAAGTGAATGAACATCATTAAAATAAAATTTCATGTCAAAATAGGCCTATAAACAGTTATCTATAAAAAAATCTGTCAGAAGCTACCTTGGTTAAATAAACTAATAATAAACTTTTGCTACTGGATAAAAGGAAGAAATAACCTTATAAACAAGTATAACATAACCAGTGCTGTGATATATTTAGAGAACTAGCCAAATTTAGTCTCATGTATTTAATATGCATTGGAAAACTACTGTGCCACTGGTCAATTTTCGAGCTGGAGGCATTAGTTTCTTCTGTTTTATTCTTAATTTTTTCTATAAAAATTAGTAACATTACATGAATAAAGTGAAATTTTTGATTCTGGCATGCTGCTTTGTTATAACTGTTATAATGTAGAATTATTTCAAGTTGCTATTAAAATGAGGTATGTCCTTCATATTTTCATATATCTTTCTGCTTAGTGAAAAAAAATCGATGTAGTGAAACTGCTAACAAGCTGAGCCTTTGAAACCATGGGCAGGTGATGAAAGCCACCTCATGTCTACAGTATCCCCAGGTCACAGCTGTCACACTCACTGCAATTCATTGCTGTCACAATCTGCTGTCCCTGCTTGTTGTTGCTCTCCTCTTATTCATCCAACTCATATATCTAAACATTCCATTACAAAAAGACATCTAATGTTCATCTCATGTTTGAAAGGGCATAACATTCCTCTGAAATATAATTCTGAAGATTTTAGAGCTTTGAGTTCACTGCCAAATTTAAGGTGTTGCTTTGTAAGGCTTCCCTTGCAATTTTGTCTCATCTCCTGAACACAGCAGGGTAACATGTTTGGTTAGTACATGATCTCAGCTTTATTCCAACTTCTTATCATGAAGAAATTAAATATTGCCCAGTAATAGAAAGGCATTTGAAGCTTTGTGAGTTTAAAGACAACAGCACTAACTGTGAACACAGTGAATTGGAAGGAAAGGTCAGCATGTCATTTACTGTGGCACTGTTTACAAAGTTTATTCTTCTATCCAATGAAGCAGGTTATTTATAATCTGAAGACTCAGATTTTCTAAGACTTAATTTTGTTCTTTGTTACTTAATTAGATAAGGTTACTATTGATTTACTTTTCAGACTAGAAATTTCTCATAGGTCTCTTAACTTTCAAGCAGAGTTTAAACTTGTCAACATCTTGCGATCTAATTTCAAATCTACAGTGTCTTTTCAGGTTGCAACTATGAACTCCAAGACATGGGAGATTCACAAACTTTTCAAATCAGCTTGTGGGTACATTGTCACTGAGGAAAAATATTAAAGCAAAATTTCGGTTCAAAGGATGAACTAGAAGATAAAACAAAAGCAAAAAGTCTAAAACTGTAGCAGTGAAAGAAAATACGTAGCAGTAAAAAAGATGGGATTCTAATAACAAATAGTTTTGTGAAAGAGAGCAACTGTACTATTTATCCATTCCTATAAAAATAAAGAAAAAGGAGATTTGACCTTCTCACTTCCACCTATTTTCTAAGATATTTATTTTTATTGTAGTATAAGTTATTATTCAAAATCTTACATTGCCAATGCAGGGTTCAAAAAGTATGCTGATTAGCGTTTCCTGCTCAACTACACAGTGCATACAACCAACGGACACTAAAATCACAGCCTCTGACTATGCCTAGTGAGGAACAGGTCAATTGACAGTGACATTATGCCCATGCTCATGGGAAGAAAATCTCCCTAACAATGACCTCATGCTTTTATGTTGCTGGGGTTTATGTTTCAATCCTGTTCAGTATTAAAAAATAGGAACATAATTACTTGGCCACGCTATGTCTATCCACATGACCATATTCATCTGCCATGGACAAGAACAGAGGACATAAATCTAGGTGTAAGTTGTACCACAGAGGGGCTCAAGGAAAGACTAGGAAAGTCCTGAGCCCTTACAGTATTACTGAAATAACTATGTGCAGGAAGGACGTACATTTAGAAGTGAGTTTTGGATGGCAAGTTAACACACGTATTTAGCTGTAGTACAAATAAATGTACTGTGGGCAATATGTTACAGGCCTTGACTGAAGAAGTCACGGCAACACGTAGGTAGTTTCTCCATCAGGTTCTACATGAATGTCCCAAAACTCTAACTTAATCATGCAAACTTAAAAGATAAATGTGTATTTCACCCTTGAGTGAGCACACTTTTCTAAATAGAACGTAGGCTAATTTGGCCATTTAAAAACAGTTCATTGTAAACCCACATCTTTTTAATTTATGGTTATGTGCAAACCAGATGGGAACACAAAACCTGGTTTGTTAAATGACTTCCATGAGATGTTATGTCAGGAGCTGTGCAAAAGTTGGCAGCTATGAGGAAGATTTTATTAGAATGCATATGGGATAGTTGAATTTTCAGAAATTACAGAGATAAATAATGTAGATTATTAATCCAAATCAAATGCTTAGATATTTTGAAAAAAAAAATATATATATATATTTTCCAGTTTCTAAGTGTTGCTAAAATGTTTCAGAGAACTGAAATTGCTAGACACTTTCAAAATCTTCACCTAGATTATAATGAATCTCTATTTCCAACTAGACGAGCTACAAGAATGAACTTGTTAGGAAGTTAAGGAACTCTGTGATAAGGTAAATTTTCTGTTATGGCACTGCCTTTGGTAAAATAATTTACACAGTTACATGATGACAGTCTCTTCCTTTCAGAGTCCAATACTTTTAAACCTACTAGGCAGGTTTAGGTCAAGTGAAGTACTTCCCAATTAAGTGCTTCCTGCGTCCAGCAGTTTTCCCGTAATGGGGTGAGATCTGTGAACACACCAGGACATGCTTTGCACAAAAGGAAACCTTTTTTACATAGCGTAGGAGTTATGTTGTACTTGCAACATGCCCAATCTCGGCAACTGGAGAGAAGAATCTGGGGTCACACTGGCGTTTGCTCCCACAGACATATT
The DNA here is from genome assembly GCA_027574665.1 of Rhynochetos jubatus. NCBI lineage: Eukaryota > Metazoa > Chordata > Aves > Eurypygiformes > Rhynochetidae > Rhynochetos > Rhynochetos jubatus. The sequence continues at coordinate 92,746,211 of CM050649.1, read as the reverse complement.
TAAATGTAGGGCATAGTAACTTAGGCAGCTTTAGTAGCTAGAACTAGCTTGTAAATCAACTTTACAAGCTAGAAGTCAGCTTCTCAAAGTTTAGAAACAGAAGGTTACCAATGCTTATGAAGGTCAAAATTTGTACTCTCATATATGAAATCAAATAGCTCACAGAAAATGGAAGAGGGAAAATAGTAGGAAAAATAGTGAAATCAGTTTTGTTGCCACAATAATTCATACTTGTCAGGTGTCGTTTAGCATATGCACCATTCCAATCTTCATTTTTTAGATACCACCGTAATACCAGTGGTCACTGTTCCAATTAAGAAAACAAATTTAGAATGAAATAGAGCACCACATATGTTCCAGAGAATGTTAGTAACTCATACGAAATACTGCTCAAGTGAAAACAGAAAAACCAAAGAAATCACCATGTAATCAAACAGTTAGTTATCAGCCAAGAGTTTATATTCTCAAGACATGAGCAAGACAGACATTAGAGGTGGAATCTAGCCTTGTTGACATAGCACCTAAACCAACAATTCTTCTCAAACCAACATCTTAACTGCCCATGTCATCAAAGCTGAGAAAGGGATGCCCCTGAAGGCCTCCAAAGGATACCCTACATTTGAGAGTGCAGGTACTTAAATTAGATCACCAGACCATATTTTTCTAGTTCAACAGCAACACAGACTTGCTGACTTTTAACTGGTTGGTTCTTTACGATTCTGGGCTTGTTAGGTTAAAGAGGACATGAGCACAAGCATGGTGAATGTCCCACTGAAGTCAGATCTCTTCACTCTGCGTAAATCATCACGAACTTCAAAACTTTTGCAACTTTTGATTTGAAGGTCCAAGAGATTTTAAGTTTACCCATTTGTTGTCAAAGGAATTGCATTAATGGATATATTTCCAAAGTACGCCTAAAATACCAAAGAGCTTTCCCTCATGTTTCTATTCCAAACATATGTTACATAAAAGCACAAAAGTTTGTGTACTTTCTGTATCTCCTTTATTAGAAGTAAAGAAGGCTAACAGGTAAAATGTAGATGTCTGAATAAATGTCAAATCAACTCATAAATATCTAGTGCTAAAGGACAAATGCCTTCATAATGAATACATAATTATCAGTGAGAAGGACAGAAGACTCCATGTCCCTGCGAAATATTTCTATAACCAGATTAATTTAATTATAGGCAGCAAACTAAACCCAAAATGGGTAGATGATTTTAGATATCAGATATTTTTGAGATCTCTGTACAGAACTACTAGTTCTGGCCTACAGATTACTGTATCTGTTCTGCGCAACCTCATTCCATTCTGTTCTGGGATTTCACAATTCAGGTTCTGCAGAGGCAAAGTATCAAGTCTTTCAGCCTTCTTCAGATAATTTTCATCATTTCAGTTCAAATACTTAAGATTTAAAAGTTAGAAGAACAGTCCCTTCTAATTGAAGGAATAATTTCTTCTTTGATATCTTGAGGAATGTTGCCATTTGAATAGAGACTACAAAATGTGAGAAATCAGAAAGCTATGTATTCTGTATCAAAATGCTTCAATTTAAGCACTGTTTTAATGCTTGAATTAGAGATGGGCAGGAGAACTGAGAAGATAACACTGGCCACCAGCATTCTACTGTGTTCCCAGTGCTAAACAGTTGGGTTTCTCGTATATATTCACTTAATGACTTACCTTATAGCATCTGACACCTATCCACCTTTATTACTGTTTATTACAGTCATGGGTAGAATCTTGTTGTTGTTGTTGTTGCTGTATAGTTACCTTAATAACAGATGTCTCAACTCTGGATGGAGGACTCTGCACTTGTGCTGCTGCCGCCATGTTTGCGATGGTACTAAGGTGATTCATCTGGCTCATCGCCATTGTGACAGATGCTGGAGGTAGGCTCACAGGAATTAACGGGTGGGGCATCATCATAAAAGGAAGTTCCAAACCTGGTGAAGGAAAATAAAAAAGGGAATTAGTATTTTAAAGACATGAATTGTCTTTTTTTTTTTTCCTCCTGATGGACAATATACAAGTGATGGGTGACAAGATGGTTCACACTGCAGGACAAAGCAGCTATACGTACGCCAGTTCTCTTCTGGGATATGCATGGGTAAATCACTAGCAACCATGGAGAGTTTCTAGCCACAGGGAGAGGCTATTAGACCTCTTAGTTTGTTCATATCACTGTATTGTATGATTTCATTGCTAAGCAATGGCTGTTTATTATCTTTCCTAATACCTGCTGTATGGTGCCTTAGCAATGCATTATTATGCCACTGATGCACAGGTTAGCAGTTATTTTAAGTACCAATTTTATTGCATATGTATTTGTTCTTTATTGTCTCCGTTTCCCCTGCTTAATACTTTAAAGGAAGTATTCCAATATTGCCCACATCTTTGATTTTTCACAGCCTATTTATATAAACACAAAATAAAGACAGGAATTGGAAAACTGCTGATGTTAGTGCTGAAAGATGTCAACCCGTACCATTTGGCAGAAGGTGGTTCTGTTGAAGAGGGTTGAGAGGATGGCTAACTGGAACATTATGCTGTCCAGGCAAGTTGGGGTGGTTAACAGAGGCCTGTGATCCTTGGGTAGGGGGAGACTGAAGTTTTTCTTTATCCCAAGAACCATCACTGCTGCCTGTGGGGAATGAATATATATTATTTGGATGAAGGAAGACTCCAAATTTTCAATGTTTGAATTTGCAAGCAAGGCCAGCAACCTAACCTGGTTTGCAAGTGGCTTTTTTTTTTTTTTTTTAATATGTGAGTTGGGGGAAGGACTTCTGAGGTTATTTTTCCACCCTCTGAAAAAGATAAGTAGGGGTAACTTTTTGAAGTTATTTGTCAGAACACAAACCTAAAAGTATTATAGTTGTGTTCATTCACAAGAAGTTTGTGTTTGATGTATATCTTACATATACTTTTGCCAATCTAGGCAAGTAAAATATATATATATGGCATTTGTTTTATAAGTGAGAGAATATTTTTGCCTGCAAAATATCTAAAAAATAATATTGCCAACTGTGACAATTAAATTTAAACTACATTCATATTTCATCTTGTATTTGTGAATAAATAAACATTATAGGAATTAACTAAAAATTTAATTTATTGAGGGCACCACCATGCATGTATGTGCTTGGCTGATGATTTTATTTTGTATATTCAATTTTCATTTCATATTATTAATTAAAATGTTAGGGATTATTAATCAATTCCTGCAACCTTCTGATAGTGGAACAGACAAACAGCAAGGAAGAATGCGGGCACGTAAGTGTTGAGACGAGCAATAACTCATATATGGGAGAAATACCCTTTTTCATTATTGCAGACCTCCTCATAAAAAATACCCATAGAAACGAAAAGATACATTTAAAGGACAATATCATAAATTCATATAACATTATTAATTAGTGTATTTATATATAATAAAAAGTTTTAAATCTTCCAATCTGACCACTTACATTATTCATGGTGGATATTTTTGTATAAAGCTGAGATTGAGTATATGTATGTTTAGCATACAAAGTAATCTATACACTTATTGTATGAGTTTATTTACCATACACAATCAATAAACAATGTTTGAATATATTAATAAATATGTATATATGCATGCATTCTCAGCAGTATTAATATACACATCAGCAATATATGATTGCTTCCTTTTTCACATAGAGCACAATTTCACCCCCTTGACTTTGAAGGTTTGTACTATTTTCATGGTAATTTCTCTTGATAAGAACTTTAGGATAACATCAGTCAAGAGCTATTTAATCTATAGTCAATTTCTATTTAGCATTAGGGATTACAGAGAAGTGTATATTTCAGAATGTTTTTCTATATTCATCTTATTACTCAGTCAACAATGGGGCCTGAAAAACAACAGGACTAATACCACCTCCCCTTACTTCAGTAGAAAGGGGATTAGCACATTAGTCTTGACATTTTTTAACACAGTTTTCCTGGGACGACAACAGCACAAAAGTTGGTAGAATTCCAATTTAATTTCTCTAGATCTGTTAAAAACCTGATTGTAAAAGCTGTACAACATAGTTTATAATGAAAAATACTTCATTATTGCCATGATTTTCTTTCCCTAGTTACTTCATGAAGATAGTTAAGGCTCAATATAAATTCTAACTCATTAGCTCAATACTGTCTCAATCCCAGTGTAAATTGTTCAGAAGTAGGTAATGAAAATTCAGTCCAAACTCTCCCGCAATCAAACAAAGCAATTTTATGAAACAATTAAAAGAATCAATTATATGAGATACTTTTATTATTTTACAAGAAATTGTTGCAGCCTTTATGCAGTGTGCATAGTTGAGCTGGTTAATACATGATTTGAATCTCATCATCTCTGATAAGTGAACATGTATTTTGAGAACTCACAGGCTCTCAGAAAAACATGAACCTACTTTCAAACACATACATATCTGAAGGAGCTAAATCTTAGCTGGAAAAATATTTTCTTTTCCTTCTAATTTTCTTTTTTTCTGATTCTTTGCCACTGTGACATATGCATTTCACTCATTCTGAATATTCATCCATTAAAAAATATGAACCTGGAAATGAGGGTAGTTCCAAATGGTCATTCATCCCATCTTTCGTGTATCTGTCCATAAAATAGCAGAGCTGTTTTTCTAGTACTTAGGGGTTCATTAAAAAAACAACCACGGAAAATCTGCCTACACAATGTCAAGTCCTGAGCAAGAAAAAGCCCAATCTTAATTTTTGCATCTGTTAAGAAAAGTTGAAGAGACAACTTTGTGCTGGCAGATCTTGCAGTGGACCACACACTCCTTATCCATCCTGCTCTAGTTTCATGCTGTACACGGTACTGCTTGTCCGGTTGTGACGAATGTGAAGGCAGCAAGGGCCCTCTACGCTGGCTAGCTTAGTGCAAGTGTGATTACACTGCGATTCGGATGAAATCAGTGCTGCCTGGTGATCAGGTAATGTCCAAATGGAATGACGAGGGCAAGATCACAAGAAACAATTTGAATGAATGGCCTCTGGGCATGCCTTCATCTACAGTAACTGCAGAAGATTTTTCAGATGGCTTAGACTTAGACGGCTTAAGTAAGATGAATCTGGGCCAGAACATCTTGGTTTTGTAGCTACGAACACTTCCTTCTTTACCATGCACTGAAAATTCTTTTTTGGAGATTTATTTTTTGTTCTGTATACATTTGTAAAATGTATTTCAAACTTAGAGCAATATTCTCAGATTTATATGTAAAGTTATATATTCTTAACAAGACCACCATTTTACATATAGTTTAAGCTTATTATTTTGTACTTTCCTATCTAAACATGATGTCATTCATGTCATATATATAAATACATATAATACATAAATATATACTACTAATAATGTAATATCTGTTAATATTATAAGGAAGATTTCTGCATTTTATAGAGCTGGTGAATTCCCAATAATAAGATACTTTCCCTATTTATTAGGAAGACCTTCTATAGAACAGTTAATTTAATGGTACACGCTGATGTTCGATATGGAGATGGAGTCAATTCTGCTGTGACCCTTGCTAACCTGGTCACAGAATTTTGCACGGTCAGTCATAGATTGCCAATTATGACACTGCTTATGTGGCTCAGAAATTCGAGCTTTTCTACATCAGTACTTCTTTCTGCCTCAAAATTATAGTGTCTATTTGTTTTAGAGTGATATCAAACCCAATAATAAATTGGAAGAGAGAAGACAAGCTTCAGAAAGCAAAGTAGTGAGGCCAGTGTTTAGTCAGTGACAGATCCTTTAATACTTGTAGTCTGGCATCATCTGTCAAGATTTGTTTACAAGGAAAATGATTCATAGACAGAAACCAATCCATAACATTAGAAACCACTTTCAAAATAGAGGCTGTTGCACTTCTGAACACTTTAAGTGGACAGACATAGATACAAATAGTCTTGGCCATTTGCTGTGTTTTTCTTATGTTAGTTAAGCTGAACAATTTTCCTCTTAGAGGAAACAGTTATTTTCATTAACGTCAAAGCAAAATAAGTGTTATTCCTTAGACGCTACTCACCGTCTGCACAACTAAGTGCAAGCTACCAGTTCTGTCACTTTTTACATTTGATTTTGATGTAATGTGTACAGTGGTTTCAAAGAGCATTAAAAATCTGTTGCCTTCTTCCTCTTCACTTGTTGCTCTACTGGAGGCTTATGTTTTTCCAGTTTCCATCAGTGGTTGTCAAGTCTTTGTAATAGGATTAAAAGCTTGGACACCTGATATCCCTGGGTGCTGCAGTTCACCCTCATAAAAGCTGTTTGCTTTAAATTGAGAGAAAATCAGTTTTTAGTGGCATAATTAATTAAATTATGCAAAGTGTTCCAGATTCAGCATAACACTTTCTGAAGCAGCAATTGGAAGCTCTACATTGCATTCAAACTGCCTTTCAATTGACGCTGCACTAGGCTGACCACAGAGTAGCATTTTCAAGGCTTTCAAGCACAAGGGGTCCAATTTTGAAATGCAGATGCTTAATGCTGAGTGCTCAAATCGCATACATGTGCACTTGAATAGGCAATTTGGTAGCCAACTATGTATTTCATGTGCTACAGTGCTAATACAAGCATTCAAAAATTTGAAATTGAAGTTCCAAATATAAGTACATGTGCTTAAATTCTGGACTTGGATTATCTCACATTTACTCATCACGGACAACCTGATGGAGCAAAAATGACAATACATCTTCATAATTTAAAAGGCAGACAACAGAATTCAGTGTCTTCCTCATCACCAACATTTCAGCACATATTTTCCATTATGTGAGTTACCTTCTCCCATAATCAGTGGTTACACAACAAACCATTATTTGTACACTGAAGTGGGTCTGTAAAAGCCTGATGCCTGTATTATTTGTATTCATTAGTAGCACAATTAGGTAGCTAAGGATGGTAATAATAAATGAAAACAATTCTGAACTGGAAGGTAACCCAGCCAAGAAAAAGAAAATTAAGCAGAAAACTAGACTGTGCAATGTCAGCCTCGCAAACAAACTTGATCTAAACGTACCAGATTCATTCTTACAACTACATCTCGTATTTGCTTGCTCCTTTTCCTTTCTCATTCTGTCCCCATTAGGATTCAGCTTGCCTAAATTTAGGTTCCTACAATGTGAGTTGAGCTGTTTAGTTCCTGTGAGAGTTAACAGGGATCTAGCTAACAGGCTCTGGAGAATGGTGGAGCTCCCTCTGTGAGAGACAGATCTAACTTTGGTCAGCTGAATCTCAGTCTCCTGGTTCCAGGGACTATACTAACCCTTCTCCCAGACTCAATTGCCTAAACACACACCACATGAGATGGCCAAAATATTTTGAGACCTGTTTTACAGGGTTTGTGAGTACAACACAGCACCTGCAGCAGATCCCGTGGCTATCCAGAGAAGGAGATCAGGCAGGATATTCAAGGGTAGACAAGACAGTAGCATGTATCTGTGTCAAGGCAAATAAAAGCAACCTTTTGTGATTACAGGTGGATTTTAAACTTAAAAAGTAGGCTTTCTGCCAGAGACTCTGGTCTTTCCCTTCCTTTCATGTGGAAAACTTGGATATTTTACAGCATCCCAGAGCACTTCAAGCCTCTTTAGGCAAGCGAATCCCAGCCCTGCTCAAGAACGGTTTCAGGTACTACTACATACACAAGCAATATCACATGGTAAAACCACAAAGGAGTCCAAGCTCCTACTAATAACTCAGATCACTACTTTTTTTTTCTTTTTGTGTACTACTGATCTTCTTTCAGCCCCCTAATCTTGCTGTTATCTTCTGTGTTTGCTGAAACAATTTGTATCTCAGCAACAACTACCAAACAAAGCATCAGTATCAGCTGTGTTGGCTCATTTTTCTGAAGTGGACTATTCACTATCTAGGCTATTTATGTGCAGTGGAAAATATGCATAATCGGTGTGCTAAAAGTTGGTAATCTTAGCATCCTGACAGTGAGGAAATCTCTTCATAGAACTGTCCCAATCAAATTCTGCTGCTTTAGTCTTGGAATTGCTATAAATTTGTGATACCATTTTTGTATAATTCAGTCTCCTGACATAATCCCTGCAATATATGAGTGTTGTGAGACTGTATAACAGGCAGGCATCTACAGACAAACACACCTTTGTGAGACTTTTATGTTGCTGCTGTACCATTAAAAGCAAGAAGACCTCTACTGTATGTAAGCAGTATCTGACTCATATTATTCATACTATTTAAAAAAAGAGAAACCAAAAATTATTACTACTTCTGAGATCACAAATTTATAAGGAGTGCAAATACTATGACACAGGAAAATAATAAGTTTCTCAAGACTTCTCAGAAACACTCTGTATTCTACTCTAGATAAGGGTTTTTCTTTCCTTTTTGTTTTCCCCCTCACAAAGCCTTGCCTTGTTATTCTATGGTTATATAATCATGCTTATGCTCTTAAACAGACCACGAGCAATGTGGCCTGATAATTAAGTTTTTTCTCTAACACAGTGGGCTTATCGGTCTGGTATTTGTAGTTCTACTATTATCAAAACACAGCATAAATAGGTATAGCAGCAAATTCTGCAAAAAAGGACTATTCTTTGATATACATTTTTCCCACAGAAATGTATGAAAGAGAAGCCAAGAGAACCCCTGAAACCACATATGGTTTCTTCGTTGCAGACAACAGCAGCAATCTGAAACACAGGTTTTAGCTTCAATCATGTTGACTGCTTCATTCACTGTCTTAATTTTATTGCACAGGCTTTTCTTGGCAATGGCAGAGAAAAGATAACTGCACTTTGCACTGTATGCCAGATTTGTACCCACTTCACTCACCCGTTCCATATTTATCTTCTTGTTTGCAGTACAAACCGGTAATTCCAGGAAATAAGATAGAATTCTACATGCTGAATATCAGAGTATATGCTTAATCTTAAATCAGAAAATACTGAATTTATATGAACTAGTAGTGAAAGAATTATTTTTACAGTGACAACGAATCCCAACGAATATATATGTTATATTTTATACTAATCCTTCATTATTTCACCAAAAAGATTAACACAGGAAAAGCTTTTTCTAAAATTCAGTTTAATGAATAATGAAACTGTCCAGCACAAGTGAAAGCTCAGCAACTCAGTTGCAGTGTGATATTCACCTAAAAATAGATTTTCCATTTGTCTCCTTTCACAAATACCTAACTTGTCCTCATCACATAGATAATATAGAGTTTATTTTTATGGTTATGTTAGGTGACAATCGTGCAATGCAGACATGTAAAAGTAAATATGTGACATCATCAAGAAAAAAAATTGATGTTGTATGCACTGTATTTGGGAAAATAACTGAACAACATTTTACTGTGAAGTACACATGGTCAAATAAGTTAACTTCTGAGCAGGAAGCCAGAACTACAGATAGTACCTTGATGCAGAGTTTTTATAACATGAAGCTAATGAGCTTCAAGTCAAACAAAGTAAGCCGAAAACTACATTTTCTTTATCTCTTTCAACATGATGAACATCACAAATTATTTAGAGAACATCTCAATTACAGTTCTATGTGCTTATTCATTTAAAAATCACATTTAATAAATAATATTTTACTGTATGTTCTCATTGTACGTAATTGTGTAGATGAGTATTTTCTGTATGCTTAAACAACAGACGAGACAGAATATGCCTGCTTCAGAAGTATATGACTTTGTGTGCATAACATTTTCTGGGAAACATGGATACAACTTGGTTTAGAATAAGATTACCTGTTGTTTCAGTTTATAAAGAAAGAAGTTATCCTCATTCATTTTTTTGCTCCATATAATCAGTATAATGGCTTCATTTTTAGTACAGTGGAAAGAAAAAGAGACCAGTCCAGAAACTTGTCTGAGAAGAAAGATGCAGGTTTGAGCGTCTGAATGATAGAACTGTGATTCAGGCCTACAGGCAAGTGCGTAAGCTTTGCCGAAAGCATGAATTTGGATGGAAGTTTGTGCTTAAAAGCTGATGTAGGCAATTCCTCAGTTGGTGTGGACGGTGATTTCTGACTTAACACCTCTAGTTTGAGTTTTACAGCATCTAAGTCTATATTAGCAGTGCTCAAAAACCAAAAAAAGCAAACCAAAGCAATACACCATGTATCTTTTTGGTAACTTCTCTTCCCCCCTTTCTTTACTAAACATTTATCTCAAATGACCCAAAAGGTTTTGAAAAAATAGTAACTTAATTGCTGTCCCTTTAACTCAAAAAGAAAAATCCTACAGATTTTCTGGATACCTAAGTACAGCTGATAGTCCTGTATTATAATAAACAGAAAAAAATAGTAGAAAATGCTCAGTAAATATACTAAAGTGCAAAAAGTATGCATAGATCAAGTGCATAAAGTTAGACAACCAAGTTTCCTAATGCCTTCTGTATCCAGAAAGATAGATACCAACTAGTCTGACCATGCTTTGCCCCACCTGTTTCAATACAGGAAAAAGAGAGATGCAAGATACATTGGGCTTGAAGCATTAACGTTAAAAGCAAGCTGACCTCTGTAAACTCATGTTCAGTCCATTCAGAAAAAGATGCACCAGGGATGAAAATGCAAAGCAGGGAAGCTGACGTATTGGAGGCAAGCGTGTTCATTGATGATTTTTTAAAACTTGATGAACTAAACAGGAATATTGCAATTTCCAGCACAAATGCTGCACAAACTCTCAACAGTACAGAGAATCTAAAAGGTTGCACAGAATACTTTCTTAAACATTTTTCTTCACACATTTACTCTTTGATTTCTTACTCATTTTCTTAGAAATCAAGGCTAAATCGTCAAAAAACCCCAGTCCTTATTAATAAACAGATTAATAGCCAGTGTTAAGCAAATTTGATAGCAAGGTCTCACAGGAATTACATCCCTATGCTCTCTGGGAAAATAATCACAAGTTGCCTGCACGAACACCCACCAGCTGCCACAAGTTTCAGAGGTTCTCTGGAGCACGTGGCTGTGTTTCCCAGTCAGGGAAAAGGAGATTGGTGTTTGCTCAGATCTTGATGTGCAGTGCGGGGCTGGACACACCTTGTCTCGGGAACAGAAGCTTCTTAATCAATGCTGTGTCTCTTCTAAACTAGGAAACTGTTGCAGGAAAGCCAGAAGACTGCACTGCTCTGAGGCTGGAATTTGGGAGGAATTTTCTTAGCCTTGAGTTGTCTGTACAGCTTTGATTTAGCTTTCTCATGACCATTATGATACAGTCTATAATTTTTAGGTCTTATATAGTATTTTTCTAAATTCATAGCATGTAATAGTCGCACGCCTCAAACGAATCCAGTTAAAATGCAAATACCAATATTAATATTAATATTAATATTAGTAGTACTACTACTACAATGCCCTTTTTTAACTTTTAGATACACTTCACAACTTCAGTGTTATCTGGACATATATATATATATATATATATATATATATATATATATATATATATGTAACTGTGTATACATCTGTCTAACTTTAGTTGTATACACATAGGTACAAACCACACATGTAAATACACAAATGATACAATAAATTGCCAGGTAGAAATTTACTAATAAATACCTTCTATTTACTAATAAATATCCTCTTTTCCTACACTTGGATTTGTGCATACAGCATATACACCAACCAGCCCAAAGTCCAGTACGCTCAGCCTAGCAAACAAAACCGTTCCATGAATCACACTTCCTTCATTGAGGTTTAATATATGGTACCTTGTGTTTGACACAGACTAAGAATCATTATTACAGCTCAGCTGTTATCCAGTACTTCATTATGCTACAGTAACTTCATTGTGCACTTAAGCCTTTAGGGGTTTTTTCCGTATTTCCATGTCTCAAGACAGATGACTGTCATTCTGTTACTTAAAGAAGGAAATCTTACCCAAAGAGTTCATGGATCCTGAGTCTTGTTTCTATACTGCTGAAAACTGTTCCTGCACATGATTCACTGCTTTCTCATGATGATGATGACAAAAATGACAAATACTATGACTAGTATTAACAGTAGTAGTAATATGTGATGCTTAGAGCAGGTGGACAGTCCTGACCCCAGAGGGCTTACAGTGTGAGAATACTGTAAGAAACAGTACTTACATACACAGAACAGACTATAAGGATTTTAACTCAGTAAAGAAGATTTATATATAAGTGCGTATCTGTTATAACTGCTTCTCACAATTGCTGCTGTTTATGCAAAATGTAATAATTCCTCTTTGAGATTTAGTCTACCAGTATTTTCCTATTTATTTACATATTGATACTCTACTCCATTCACTATTGCTGCTGTTTTTCTGACTGGAGCCTTACAAAAATCATCAAAGGTAAAATAGTAATGCAAAGGCAGCCAAAAGTATGAAATTGGATTAAGAAGGTAGGAATATGAAAGTGATATATTTTAAACAGTAAATTTCTTAAATATTTTCTTTTATTTGGAGAAGGAGGGGAGGGATAACTACTTTCTGATTAATTTTGGTGTTTCTGTTTCACTTTTAAAATAGAAGGACATCACTATCTTTAAGTTATTTAAAACAAACTATTTATTTTTCTTTACTTCTGATGAGGTCTGGACCACTGTTACCAACAGCCATCCCTAGTGGCAAAAATGTTCACCTCCTGTGGAAGAGACAAAGGAGCCAAGCCAGTGTTTGACACAAAAGCCTATTGTCATTAAATGATAGCATGTTATGATAATTCATTCAATATTGGCTTTAGATTTGTCTCCCTTTTTTCTGTAATAGTTCCAGGACAAGAAAGTTCTCCTAAGCTATTATACTAAGATTTAGTACTCTGAACTTTACCAACCCCACATGAATTTATAGTCATTCTAGGATCTTATATCAAACCAAATTTTGCAGAACACACACACCTTTTAATTGTACTTTAAATAACGTGTTTAACTGTGCCTTAGACAAAATTCCTAGTAAGGGATTTACATCCAGATCCATCTCACCTAGCAAAAATCAGGATGGTAGACTCCTTCAGCGGTCAGGAAAACACATAAGCACGTCTTACTCTGTTTCCTAGCTCCATCAGTCTTTCTTCATGAGCAGTCATTCAGCCGGTCAGAGATGAAGGGAGGTACATAACAGGAGAGCCAATAGGTACATACACAGACAAAAATATACTTATTTTTCACCCTGCCTTGACTCAGTAATAATACTCTTCAGGTTGGAATTGTGGGTACAGTTTTGACAAAGACAACCTCTGTTCACAGGTCTCTTGCTTTCTGGACAAGTTTCTTGTGCAACTGGTGGCTATTATATAATAACAAGGAGGGCTAGATGCCTTCTCCGTGGTCTGTGTTCAGCCCTTTGCACACCAAATGGATAAATATGTTTCTTTGTGTTAAGTCTCTCAGCCTTAAGCCCTACAAATAAAATGTTACCGTGCATTAACATTTTACATTGTCCAGCCCAGTACCCGACATTTGTAGATCATCATTCTTAAAACCACATGAAAACCCCTTAGTTGATTGTCTGGATTCCATTATGGTGGCCAGGCACCTGAAAGATGTTTGAAATTGTTCTACCACACTGGAGCTGGGAGTACGTTTTACTGTGTACAGCCCATCCTTATGGAACATTACGGACTTGAGAAGTCTGCACTGCTAATTTTTAGCCACCTCATGTCAGATGAGATGGATCTGAAAGTAAAATTTATAATTTTCTTTAATGCTCATTTTCAGGCAGGCTGCTGAATGGGGAATTCTGAAAACCATGAGCGTTTTCTTGGTGTGACACAAGGAACCATGATGCTGTCCACTCAAGAGCAGTGGAGTATGATGTTATCTCACGTGCCTGTTACATTACTGAGAATAGGTTTCCAGGTCTGCTCCTTGACTTTTATCAAGACAAAATCAGACAAAGCAAAGTCCCAAATGCATTTTAAGGGTTGCTGGGACAGTCTGATGTTCTGGTACTGGTATTCTGGGATTAGCACTAATAAATCAAAAACGTCAGGTCATCATAACCACCGTATCTATCCGTGTTCAACGCAACCCAACCTCCATCACAGCATAAAGACAAGCCACAGCAGATTCTCCTGAAGTACTGGACTGTAAAACTATGTCATTTTCTTCTATACCAAACTCATCTGAGAATGCTCTCGTTAATGTCTTTTAAGTGCTTCTCAACAGGGCCTAAGAGGTCTCTCCCTCAGACACAATTACTATGCATGTGCAAAGAGAAAAAATTGTGCTTAATGTGTTGTAAATCTTATTACTCTTGCATGTACGAAAATATAAGTGAACTGATCCTTTGTAATACATGCTGCTTAAGTAAAGAAAAGCAACAGTGTTAATTCTAGATTGAAAAATCTTTAGGCACAGTCCTTGAACTGAAATATTAGGCATGAGCCAGAGGTTTTCCTGATGAACAAGGAAAAATTATACAAATTGTGTCTGCTTTTCTAAATTCTAAAAATGTTATATTTTGATTTAAGATTTATGTCTCTTTAAAATGAACTATACTATTTTTTCAAAAGCTTTGTTTTTTTGAAAAAAAAAAAAATCTGTCCAGTATATAGTCAATATAGATTTCTTGCAAAAATAAATGTAATGACTACTGGCTTACAATAAAAGTTGCATTTTTCACTTTAAATTATCAAGACAGAAATATACAGACAAATCATTAACAGGCAACAATAATCCCAGAAATCAAACCCTTGAAATCATGTTTGGCCTAAAGGCCAGAATAACTCAGATTGGTACTCCTAGAAATGGAATTATAAGTAGTACTACCTGACATTTGGCATACCAAATTGGCATACAGCTTACCTGCTCTGCAAGACGTAGAATACATAATTCCACAATTGTACTCTGTGACAGAAAAACATTTACAAATCATCTCGAAGTATTTTTCCCTTTAAAAGATTAAGACTGAAATCCCATTTCTATTGAAGTCAATGAGACTTTTCAGTCTGGTTTATCTGATGTACCAGTCTGAGCACAGCTGCGTCCAAAGAAACAAGTTCTAATTCCAAGTAGTGCTGAGACATGTTAGCTCAAGAAATGTACAAATGCTAAAAATTGGCTAAAACCTTTATTTTCTTGTGGTTAATCTATCAAGGGATAAAATAGGCTATTTGAATATGAGATATATGATAACAGAGTATTTGTCCTGTTAAGTGAGTCACTAAAAAGGAAATTTAAAAATCGAGACTACCTTTAGTTTCCACAGGGATTTCTGCACAGTCTTGAGGATTGATACTGTGTTAAAGTATTAGTACAATTTTTCAAGCAGATTACTGTGAACATAATGCTTTGAAAAATTTAAAAAAGGAGTACAGATAGCAAATGTCATTTCTTTCATAGTTACAAAATGCAAACTCCAAGTGTTTTAACCTAATGAATAAATGAGTTTGTCCTTTATGTATAAAATATAGTTTGTGTTTGTTGCACAAGTTTTTTAATAATAGATGAATTTTAGGTTTGCTTCAACATATTCAATAAAGTGTGATTAATTTGGTTTTTCAAAAATGCAAACTAGACATTACTATATTACTCTGCAAAATGCACAGCTTGCAACATTATTGTCTCTGTGGGATCTTAAATTGAATTGTAAAATGTGTCTTATTTCCAGTTTGATTTATGTAAGAAATTTCAGTGGATAATGCCCTTTTTGAAGTTTCAGTGCTTTCCGCAAAGAAAAAATACATAACTAAAAATCATGACATAGCTTATTATAAACCACAGCAAAGTTTTATCCTTACATAATGTTGCACTTAAAAATCATATACCGATGCCACATACTATGTTCAATTCAGTGAATTAACTTTTTTTTTGAAGTTTCGTATTATGACAGATTATATAACGCATTTTTGACATGTTCTGTGATTTTATTGCGATATTCTAAGTAATTACCAAATCTCTTTTTCTCTAAAAAAGCTTTCCTGTGCCCTGAGAATTAATCTATGATACCATTTAACTTGGCTTTTTGAAGTAAATATCACTAGATAAAAAGCCAGCTGGTTCTGAATAATGGGATACTTGAATGAATGTATTAGTGTTTGAAAATGAGAGTACAAATCTTTTAAAAAGATTAATTTCCATAAGAAAGATAGCTCACAGATCTACAAAAGAATAAATTCAAAACATAATAAACTGGCAGAAAGAGAGGCAGATTAAAGTAAAGGCAGCAGCACCTTGTTATTGCAGCTGTTGTATAGCAGTGATTCTGTATCAATTACAACATTTGGTAGGTATGGGCAGCCTCTTCAAAGGCTTCAGTATAAAGCTTGAGCCTGGAATACACAGTACACCCTACGTAATAACTTGAGTGATTAATTTTTTTTTTTCTTAACAGGACATAACTTTTGTTCTTAACAATCGAGTCTTCGGGAAGAGTTACAAAGATGCTTCTGACCTTAATTTGAAAAGCTAACATCAGTTTTGTCTTTTATTAAAGATTTGGATATGAATTTATCTTTATCATGAAAAGAGCTTGGCTTTATCAGAGCACACAAACGCTGACATCAGCATGTAAACTGACTTCTGTTGTCCTATGGACTTTATTTTCAATATCCTGTTTCAAAATATGTTTTCTTGAATGCGCCTAGGATTCTGTTCACACAATGACTTTGGCCAAATATTAATGAAAACAAAGTTTGCTGATGCCACTAAGTACCGTGGGTTTGCATAAAACAAATTCTAATACTCAAGGAATTAAATCCTATTGGAAGCAACTTTAAAGTAGATGGGGATTTTGTCTGCCTGTTTGTGTGTTTCCTCACGATGGGATTAATCTAGCTCTACATCAGGTTTTTCACTGGTATGTGTGGAAGTCAGATTGATCTAAGAAGTAACCTATTGTTGACAGTCTAGTGAGTTTGCCATGAAACAGTACCCTTGAAGGATGATGCAAAGCATTGTATTAGTAAAGTTCAGGGAATTTCACCTGCCAAAGCCAAAAAACCCAAGCTTCTATGGTAACAGCCATGAAGTGCTGAAAATGCCAGTTCCAATACAGTTTAGACAAGTTGTAAGTTCCAAAATAACATTCTTTTCTTGTTGAAGTGCTGGGGAGCAGGTTTAGCAGAAGCACGGAGACTGTGTGTCTGGACCATACCAGTGTAGCTGCAAGAGAGCAGCAAGTTTCTGAACAAGTCTAATGGGTACGCGAAACACAGTTGCAGAGATACCTATCTTAGCCAGAAACAGACTAAGTTTCAAGTGATCAGAATGAGGTATTCTAGTGTCATCTTAACGACAAATTTTAATTCCTTTCTCCAAAGCTTAGAAGCATTAAACCAAATGAAAATATTTGAATACTGAAAGATGTTCCTATTTCACTCCTGACTTGTTCCCTGTGGAAGCGGAATCACTGCTGCTGTTGAAACCTAGAACAATGAATAGCGGCCTGGGGGCAGACATGAAAGAAAGATATTCAGCTTAAGATTTTATAAAGTTACTGAAGACACATCCTATACATACTGTACATAAAACTATGCATACATATATGCATATTCTTGTATATACATGTAAAAGTTTAAGTAACATTTGTAATGTAGAAGTTGTAAAAGTATTCAGAACTAAAGTACCTTAACCTGAGCTTCCATTTTGTTTAGTATTTTTTTCAGTTTCATTCAGCATATTTTGGTTTGTATCTTGCCTTACATTAAACACTCACAGATTTATTAGACATATATTACACATTTTTTGATACAGGTATACTTTCCACATCACTAAACCAAGGCAGTTCTAATTCCAGTGCTTTCAAATGAACCTATTTAAAAATTTCTTTTGTATTCCGTATTTTGTAATTTTGGCATATCATCACACATGGAACAAAAGCAGATCCTGAAATGTCAACATTTCACATGGAATGGATATTCCAGTTTTCTTAATGTGCAATGTGCTTACAGTGCCTATAATTAGACAGTGAAGCAGACTACAAGTGAAATGCTTACAGGAATGCTATTCAAAATAATAGTTGCAAAATGGCAGTGAAAGCAGAAATTTGAGGTATGGCCACATGATGAAAGTCAATAATTAGTTAACAATTAGAGTTGATAGTAAGTCCCTGATAGTTGAGCAGCACTAAGTGGCCATGTTGTAGGACAGAACCTGTTACCCTACACCTCACCTATATGAAGAACACACTGCACGGTCAGCAGAACACCATAAGGAACAAATTATTACACCATGATAACTCACAGATTTTCATTCACATGCCCACCCCTCTTGTCAGGGATTGTTAGAGGATATAAAAATATGAAAACACATACAACACTGGTGTGCACTAAAAACATCAACTATAGCGTGCCTTCTGTACTATACAGTAATATTACAAGGCACTGAAATGCTTACTGCTTTGCCAGATAAAGATAATGACAAACTTCACTGAAAGAAGCACCAAGTCGAAAGACCAGAATTAGATCTGTGCAACAGCTGCGATGACTCATCCCAAAGATCATACTTTCCTCCATTATTTTAATTTGCTAAGTCAAATAAACTGCCAGACTCCATGTACACTTTGAGAACATTGCAGACCTCCACACAGCAATGAACTTTCAGTGATTAAGAATAATTTGAACTGAGTAAACGAAACTAAAAACAAATCATGGAAGTATTTCAAGATTAAGGGAAATGTCTGTTGCAATGCAAGTGAAAGGAGTTTAGACATTACAAATAATTCATCTTAGAATTCAGTGACATTTACTATGAAAAGATGTTTCTTTTTAGTCTTTGTTAAAACTGGCTACAAAATGTTTACAGCAATTTTCTGAAAGCAACTCCAGATTCTTTTTTAATCATACTACTTCAGGAAAGCTGCTTTTAGTTAAAATATAAAAATCGTAGTTACAAGGTTTCTGCAAACATAACTGCCATTCCATTAAGGAAATGGCACAGCAAACAGTAAATAGTGGCCCCAAGGGAAATGTAAGTATTGATTTTATTACTATGTTGGTTGGATTGTATTTGCAATTGTCAACTCTAATTTTAGGCTGTGCATTAAGTATCCTTATAATAGCTTAAGGAAAAGAACAAATATTAATTAGAACATATTGATAATGTTTTTATAAGTCTTAGATTTAGTGCTTAGCAAGCATATATTTTGAAAAAAATACAAACCTACTTCTTGCTTGTAAACGTAGCTAATAAATGAATAGGCAGGAACTATAATTACATGGATTACATGATTCTTTTGTGCATCAAGGCATCTGATGGCTGCAATTACTTAAAATTAAAACTAAAACGCAGTGCAGAGATGTTTATTATTGCATGTGGCTACGTGGCAAATAGGGTTGAAGTCACTGTTCAAATACATAATGATCAGTACATAGATTGATTGTGACTTTGATCCCAACAATTGGTTTTCGATAGTCAGACTCTCACACCCCATTTAGTCTCTGGGTGTAGATGTCTGCTACATACAGAAACTGCAGAATGGGTTATATTTGCACATACTACTAAAGGTAATTCATTACCTTTTTCTATACTCTTTAATTAACATAAACCAGTACTTACATAAAACCAAACTTATTATACGTTATCATTTGTTTCTGATAATATCCACATGGACTTAACTAGCAGAAGAGACTCATAACTCACTTTGGTACTGAACTGCAAAAAGAAAATACCAGCAGACAGATACAATTATCTAATAGAAAATAAAGATTTAAGAGCTCCTTCTTCAAAGTTTCACAATCTTCCTATACAAAGTGAAAAGATGGTAAGTAAGCAGCAATGGTAATTTCAAACAATGCAAGACTGATTGGACAATCCACAGGAAAAGGATTTCCTACCCATATGTACTTCGCATTTCAGCTTACAGTGTGACTTGCACAAAAAGTACAAGTGCCAGCTGATGTAGCTGACACTTGAGAAAAATCTATTCCTGATAACTTTCTTAATGTGTGAAATTTCTAAAGGTAGCTAAAAATAATTGTTTATGCCATCCACAGTGTTGTCAACTCTTGCAATTCTATCACCAATCCTGATATCATTCATACATCTTAAAAAGCTCTGCTACAAGTAAGTGATGATTTCTGCATCTCAGTTTAGATTATAAGAAGGGAAAATCTGCCTGTTCCCTCCAGCGGTGTGCCATAATATCCCAAACTGGGTGGGCATCCCTGCGGCCGGGCGAGCATCCCCAGCCAGCGGGCACCACCTCCGCAGGCCTGACCGCGCTTCCAGCCCTGCCAGGGATGTGGTGCTTCAGGGGTGCAGCTGGACATTTACCCTGGGCTAATCTCTGTCACATATAAACACTCTGCTGACTAAGTTCTACATTGTTGTGACGTTTTATCCTAAAGCTTAAGCAAACACCAGATTACAAGCACAGTAGTGTCAAAACACTAATTTTCAGGCAAATGATGGGCAACTATTCTGTACCAGCCCCAGACTCTACACATACTACACAAATATGCTGCCTGCTGAAACAGTTAAGGAGCTTCAAAAGGCTTTTCCTATTTCTTGACAAGTGACAGAGGAAAGGAAGACCTTGCTGAGCTTTTTTCCTGCCCTTGCCCACACTGCCTGTACAAGAAGAAGCATGCACAGGGACAATGCTTCATGGGATGCAGAAAGGGCATATCTGAGGCCTAGTTGGCTCCTCTCTTATAGCCAGAGAAAGCCAAGCTCAAAGATACCACCAGAACTTTGTTCTCCACCAAAGCACAGCCTCTTGCAGAGCTGGTCTGGGAGCTGGGCAAGCAAAGTCTCTCCATATGTATCCTCTGCAGATCATACAATCTAGAAGCCTGAAGGTGAATACATTGAAGTATATTATGTTTGGCATGTATCAATGCACACAGAGGTATAAAAGTTCAAGGACCACATTTGTTATGCATGTATTTATACCTCCTTTCCTCCCAGGGGACATCAAGATCTTAATCAAAAGTCTAAGTAACACTTAGGTGGTGCAGAGTGGATTGTTCGTGGGTCACTCGATAAAAGTAAATTTCACTATTTATACTGGTTACTAGAATTTCTGGCTATTGATTTTACTGAGTTGTTATTTGTATTATGCAGCTGTATCTTTGCTACCAAACATTTAAAGTAATCATAAAAATACACAAATAAAATATTAAACCTAAATTGCAATTCTTTATAAATAAGCATATGCATTTCTCTGACAAAGTACAGAAGGACTTCAGCAATGTGAGTACAGAATGTCTGTAAAAACGATAAAATGCAGGCTCCTAATTGTGTAAATGAGAGTGTAATAAGTCCTGGCCAAACTATTTTATTGCAGAGGATTTTATACTTCAAGAAAATGCAATATTCTTAATATAATAATTTCTGAATATGCATATAATAATCAATAGCCATACTGGCTAGACAGGCACTGGAATACAGCTGAAACGGTTTATTTCAACAGTCCTTTTTTTAAATAAAAACTTGTGTAAATTATGACATTATGTGATTATTTGCAATTCTTAGTAAAGAAATTTTGTTTCTGCTATTATTGTCTAAGCAGACCACCACATTGCATCATTTAACAGGCCCAAGAAGGCAGGCAACAGAAAGAAAAAAAACCCCATCTCTTTGACGACAAACCTTTTTGGGTATTGAGCAAGCAAAACCATGTAACTTCATGTTTCCTCTGAAGTGTTTAAGCAATAATAACTGTATACTTTTCCTCAAAGGAAAATTCTCCGTGTCTGTTTCAATTATGCCAGATGTTATTACCAGCCTTTATTCTGGTTAAAAAGTTGAATTATAGTGGGAGAATCTGTAATTTCCTTTTTTATTTCAGAACTGGATAGAATCATTTTAAGGGGGATTATTTGTTATATACTCTTACAAGAAGAAACATCAGGGTTACTTGAGTATGAGGGGGGAAAAAAAGAAAAATAAAAACCTGCATTAAGTTTCACTGAATTAGCACAAAGTCACTGACATTGAACAGGGCAAATGCTTTATTTTTTAAATATTTAGAAATAAAAGTGTTTACCCTCAGAGAAATCTCTATTGTGGTGACGGGGAATGCATTGCCACTAAAAGCTTCAAATCTTCCCCTTGTAGACCCTGCTAAACATCAGGGGTGTTCTGCTGCTCACACTCACATACAGGAACCTACATTCTACCTCTGCTAATACAACTTGTTGGCAATACGAGATAGCGTTGATGAGACTGATAGTTTTCTCCCAGGGAAACCGGGATATATTCGTGGAAGAAGCCGAAATTAAAGGCAGTAGGAATCTGTAATGCCTTACATAAATAGCTCTAGTTGGTGACAGTTTTCCATGGCTAAACAAGCTGCTTGGAAAACTGGTTTGTGCTGAACCACTACTAAATCAAACAACATCAAAAAGGGAGGGGGGAGGGAAGAGAAGTTCACTACTTGATTAACACAAAGTCCTACAAGGAATTTAAAAAATAATAAAAACCAAAATCTGTTGCACAAAAGAAAAAATTCTGCATATTATCATATGAAACTCTTAATTTTATTTCAGCACATAAACTGAATAATCTGAACAGAGATTTACATGAATATGTAGGAGTCAGAAGGGTTTGATACCCAAACCTCCTGAAAAAATACCTTTGAATTTCTCTTCTGTGAATCGGTTTATCGTATCACAGATGGCAGCCCGGGAGGGGAAATGAGTTCTACAGACTAACCACCCACCGGTAGGGGAAGGGAGGGAGCAGACATTGAGGCCAGTTTCAACCCTACCCCCTAGAATACCAGACAGAATCGCTTCAAGTCACAATTTCCTTCTTACGCCACTCCCAGGACAGCATGCAATTATGTACTGCAACTGGCTTAGGGCAGGCTGGGTCCACAATTAGTCCCTTGACCTTGCTGAGACTAACAGTGTGAGTAAGGTGAGCGTGACATATCTCTCTCTAAAAATTCTCAATTATTTAATGCAACTAATGTAACAGTAATTTCCCCGCATCCTTAAAAAAAAAAAAAAAAAAAATTGCTCACGATCATAAAAAGGGACTTGCCTATGAACTCAACTAAAAGGTCAAAATGATAGTTTTAATTCAAAGTTTCCATAGCTTTCTTGATAAAATGAGTATGAATATAGATTGTCTCTTTATTTCTACTTTCCACTAAAAAGCATAGGATCTTCTTCTACTTTCTGTAATAGGTTTATTAGTTTTAGCTCTATTACAACAATACTCAAGGAAGTTCCATTCATATCATAGACAATTATCTGTGATAAAGCTTATGGCAGAAACTGTAGATGGAATAAACGCTGACATGGGTGCATTAATGCACATGCCACTCACATCGTGTCAGGTACAGCTACCCCTTAGGTTTGAAGATACAAATACTCCTTTCAGCACTTTGGCATATCTCAAGTAATTAGAAGCCATCTGCTGAAATCGTCTACGTTCAGTCTCAAACAACCATCTTGCAATGGTTGGGGCTTTATGTCATGCTGGAGGGCATACCTTTCCCTCCACGCTCAAGCTGAAAGAGGACTCTGAGAGTGAGTAAGAATGAGATCATGCAGAGAAAAAACACCGCCAGGAGTTTGACCTAGGCTGTCCAATTAATTGTCAGTGAGTTAAAACAATGCAAATTCATTAAACAAAAAAAATATAAATCCAAACTTCTAAATTAAAGATGAAACATGGGTCAGTTTGGGACTCAATCATAAATTAAACAATCCATAATAGCCAATTAAAATAGAATATCAAGAACAAGTGAGGCAGGGAGAGATGGGTCAGTTAACCACAGAGCGAGCAGAATGCGTTTCTACTCATCTCGCAGCCACGATACAACACACACCTACTCCATACAGCTAATGGGCACAGAAGTTGATATCCATGGTTGCAGAGGAAGACTTTCCAGGGCAACATTCAAATACCACTGCAAAGTGGAACTCTATGAAATAAAGTCACTATTCTAATCTTCCATTTGGACAAGCCATCAGAAGTGGGGATGGGAACCTTTCTGCAACACCTGCCTTTTGCACGTAGTGGAAAAATCAGGTCACTCTTCACTATCTAGAAGTTCACTTTAGGAGACAGACATAAGCCTAAGGAATAAAATATGTCACAGTAATATACTTTGATTAAAATACTGAGAGATAAACCTGTTTTGACCATGTGATCAGTGATTTTTTTTCTGTAATACGTACACAGTATGATACAGAGAAGGAGTTATTTTGATAGGAGTATACAATAAATCATAAATGGAAAAAAATCCCCAATCATAAAGCTGAAGAACATTTCTGAGTGTGCAATATTAATGGAGATCAAAAAGGCAACTAACCCATGTGTAATACATGAGTAGTGAGAAGTAACCTCCAGAACTTCCATGTAAATCAGTTAGTTATATAGCACACTGGGTCAAGGTTTAGTGAAGCAACTTCTCAAAAACATAAAAATCACTTATTGGAACAGCTGACTCTACAGCATGTGTGATGAGAAGATGCTCTTTAGTAATCTTAAGTAATTCTGGGTGTTGCTTTGGCCAGTGACTACAGTTGGCTGAACAAGAGCAATCACAACAACGTAATTTAGAGACATCTCATCAGACAGGTGTAATAGTGTGGCCCTAAAAAAGCACAACATAAAGTCCCTAAATCTAATTCATTTCAAAGGAAAAAAGTGAGTTGTGCCAGACTCATAAAGCCTAGATCTCTTTCTACAACATCTCTGCTACTCTGAGCAGAAGTCTGAAGAGTGGAGTCAGCGCACCGCCTGGGGCCAAGCACCATGTAAGGTACGGAGGACAGTGCCGCTTCAGAAGCTGATCTCCCAGAGAGCTTTGATTAAGAAGTGAAACATATATATTGCAAATATCAAAGTACAGGTTGTTTAGAGTAATGACAAATGAAAATACTGATGAATATGCCAGCTATTTTTTACTTCGGATAAAACAAATTCATCACTTATGAAATATGAAAGGACGAAATGGTACAAATCTCCTTCAGTAATCCACATACTTTTTTTTTTTTTACATGATTTTGAGGATAAACTGCCCAGAAATGCAGAATATTATAAAAATAATTTGGGGGATTTTACAAATGGCTGTTGTTGAAGTTCACTACTTACAAGAAAGTTTATGATTGTAAAGGACTCTGCCTACTTATTAAAATTCAATACAATTATCTAGAAGTCCTTAGTCCCTGCAGCTTTGTGCTGATATCCTTGAGTAGATATCCTGCAGGCACACTAATCTCCACCTGTTGGAGATAAATTTCTTAACTATACACATCCCCACCACAGGTGCACTTTCTGGTATTCAAATCACTGTAGTCCTACCCCAACACTGTCCACGGTACAATTTTTTTTGGCTGAAATACCAACGAACTCACCTATCTATTAATCACTTAGTATGTCAGATTGAAGCCACATTACAATACTGTGTTGTGACGCCAGGAGTACCTCTATCTTCTTTTGACAGAACGATTAATTGCATGTTAAAAGTGGTTTCTTTGGGTAGTGAAAATTTGGTGCTTGTGACCACAGAGGTATCCAGTTAAGCACTGGCTGAACATACTCCAGCTCTCCCTGTCTCTGTCCACACTGCATCAACATAGCTTCCCACATGCATAAATGTCTAGAAGAACCACTTACATGAGAAACCTAAAGACACTCAGAGGGTGATGGAGAAGCCAGAGGCGTTAAACTTTTTCCGTAACTTGCCCTATCCACTAGAGACAACATCAGGAGTCACTGAGCTGAAGTACCCTAGGTGGAGAAGACAAAAGCCAGGAAGGCCCAGGAGACAATCTTTCAAAAGGCAAATGGGATCCATCATTAGGCAGTATTATACAAAAAAGAGCACAAACCCACACTGAGTGGATCTGGAGCTTGGTCAGTAGCTTCAACCACAATAAAGGAAAAAAATAAAGATCATCTAAAATTGCCTTAACTATGAAGTTCTGTAATTAAAAACGAAATCAAATAGAGAAACGAGGAGCAGATGTTGGTTTTATTTCTGTATGTTGACTTTATTAAGGAAACATTTCCCCATTCCCCTCCCCCAAGACATCCTTTTCTTTCATTTATTTGCTATGTTTCCTATTATTTTCTTTTCCCACTAAACGACCGTAACCTTCATCAGTACAATGAAGTCATTTATGTCTAAATCCTTGTTGCACTTGGGATTTTTCTTTATGTGTTTTGTAATTGTTGTAGTTGATTTATAACTTTTATGTCTCATATGTAAAATGGAAGTAGAATACAACCTTTTTTACT
This sequence comes from Rhynochetos jubatus, assembly GCA_027574665.1. Classification (NCBI taxonomy): domain Eukaryota; kingdom Metazoa; phylum Chordata; class Aves; order Eurypygiformes; family Rhynochetidae; genus Rhynochetos; species Rhynochetos jubatus. The sequence continues at coordinate 92,720,080 of CM050649.1, read as the reverse complement.
TCAGCCTGATTAACACCTGTAAGAACACAAGAGATATACAAAAATAATCTATCTAATTTTTTTCATAAAAGAGCTCCTTCTCTAATTACTTTGTTTTAGAAAGCTACTGAAGATCTCCCCTGGTATGAATTAAACCAGCACCCAGTTGGTGCTTTATTATCTCTTCAACAAAATGATTTATTGTTTGTAGTCTGAAAGCCAAAGAGGAGGAAAATTACATTTTCTGTACCAGTAGCAGTAGCCCTATCACCTGTTCTATACTATTCTGTGAAGATTACAATGACCAATATTGTAATGATATCAAAAATAGTTAACTCAAACAAAGCTGATTACACAAAAGCAGTCACAACTGAGATCATTGTACCTCATGAAGATTTAACCTTAGATGTTAAATCTTATGTTTATTACCTCAGCATGACCTGCTGTAATGTTCAAATTTCAATTTATCTCCTACCCCAAAGTCTGGGCATAACTGATTTTTTTTTTTTTTTTAATTTGTTTAAGGTTTCAAATGAAGAGTGTTTAATTAAGTAGGAACGAGCAAAAAATACAAGAAAAAAATGTCAAGGAGAGCAAGTTGCAAATCCTTTATGTATGTATCTAGGCTATAAATAATAAACTATTTTTGTGATGATTTATTTGGCATATCAATAAGAATTAAATGCTTTGTTTCTATACATTGATTAAAAAGGTAAGACTATTAGTGTTTTACAGAGGCAAAAGAAATTTTAGCAAGCTACATACCTAAAACCAAACGTACGAGATGTGTATATATATATATATGTGCATGCACAGCAGATAAAAAATTAGAAATTCAAAATGCCAGGGTGAAAATCAGACAGGTTATAAGAATGATCGTGCTGCGAGTGTACTTCATCTTCTAAACTCACATGACACCTTTGTAGCACCACGAAACCCTTCCATATGGAGAAAGAAACTACACAGTTTCCTCCAGCCATTAAGCCAGTAGAATGGGAAAGCCAAGTACAACCCTTTCCCTATGTTCTTCAGCAGTTCCAAGGAAAGTGGATGAAAATCACTATTAGCAGAAGTCAACTGCAATGCAACACTGAAGTTCCAGAAGAATATTCCCCTGAAGTTGGCTGGGCTACCCCTTATGGGGAGGTATTTATCAACTGAGATTTCTTTTGATTTGGATGAGATAACTGGAAAGCTACTGATACCCTGTAAGAGAGGCAAAGAAGGGAAACATCACATTGTTAACAGAGATGTTGTTTGTTGGTACAAACTTGGGATGATCTGCATCATGGACAGAGTATGATCAGTCACTGCTAGAAAAATCCTTTATGCCAGGTCATAATCATCATGATTTATCTTCTTTCTCATTATAAATTGGTTCTACTTAGAAAAGGCTGAAAACAATAACTGAAATAACTTTAAAACAGATGAGAAAACACACTATCGTATCATTATTTAAAAACTGATTATTAGTTGCACCAATCACAATATTAATTCTGGATGTTACAGAAAGGAAAATCTTTTAAAGTAGCATTTCTACATGTGTACATTAAGGGAAGCAGGACATTTTGAAATATTAGCTCTGTTTTGGAAAAGACCCCTTCTACTGTCTTGCTAGTGACACTATCGTTCCCTGAAACAGGGAAACTGTTGCACAGTCAACTGCAAGCACTGGATATCTATTCAGTTGCCTCCATGTAAGAATCTGCTGTCATTTCAGGTGCCCTGTGATATCTGATGTATACCCATAGGGCTTGCAAATATGATAGAGCACCTAGCTGCATATGATCCCTGCCATTCAGGAGTGGAAGCTGGAAGCCGAGTGGGATGCCTGAGGGCATCCCAAATGGTACAAGGTACCTGTACTGAATCAAGTTGCTGATGTCTTTCTTGCTGGAAGCACATTCACAGTGGTGAACTGTCAGATAGTAGAAATATGCTTAGCAATCTGCATAATGCTTACCCAAAAAAGTCTGAGTGGAAAAAACACTTCTCTCTCACAATCTTTAGGGAAACTTCATAGCATTGTCCAGAAAAGTGTGATTTACAACCTATAATCTTAAACTAATAAAAAAATCATACTTTAAGAGTGCTTACTCATTCGAGCTTGCACTAATTTAGGATTTTTAAATGCATATAACCTAGAATAAAGTTTCTATTTTTAAACATCTTTCTTTTTAGTAAAGCTAGGTAGAGTTAAAAAAGAAAATGACATACTTTGGGTGTGAGAAACTGGAGAATACTCAAGTATAATTTTAATAATGTTGTGTCCTATAATGAGTTGACCTTCTATTCTCCTTAACCCTTTTTTTCATCAAAGCCACCTACACCCACTTTGCCTTCTGTTTCTCTAATCTGCAATTATTTATGTTTTCTTCATGCTGCTCTATCCGCCATGGGAGCAAAATTGTATTTGGTGAAATATAGAGCTAATTATACCATGAACCCAACAACAAAAAGACAGAGCAGATGTTACTTCAGACGTGCTAACAGTCCCTACGCTTAATGCACACATAGTGAAGGGCTGAATGGAACATTTGAAAAAAAAAAAAAAAAGTGATGGGTTTAAACATGTGGAAAGAAATTAGCACAAAACTCAAACAGAATGACATACTTAATAGGCTCTAAAACATGTATTCAGTGATTGTATTCAGCATTGATTTTACTTTAATTCAATACATATGTGAGGCTATACATGGGGTCAAATATAGTGTATTAGGTAATTATGCTCAATTTCTTCTGATCTCATTACCCTTCAGTACTTCTGAATACTTCTTCAGTATCCCTTCCACCTGTCCATCAGCACCTCCAGTTCTAGGATGAAATTTGTCCATCTCTTTTTACCTACCAGAACACTTCCCCAAACACAAGAACTAGAGCTAAGAATAACTACACAGTCCAAAACTTAAACACAATTTGCTCTATTTTGGTTTAAATTAGCTTGTTGTCATTATTTGAAATGCAACAACAGTATGGGTGACCCTACACCAGTCCTCAAACCCATGCACAGGTCCTGCTGCATTTAATATTACGGATCATAGAATCATAGAATGGTTTGGGTTGGAAGGGACCTTAAAGACCATCCTGTTCCAACCCCCCTGCCATGGGCAGGGACACCCTCCACTAGACCAGGTTGCTCAAAGCCTCATCCAGCCTGGCCTTGGACTTAGATGTAGCTTAAAAGCACAACCGTGGGAAGACAAACATAGACTTTAATATTCATAAGTGCCAATCAACATATCAGACTCATATCTAGAATATCCAGCAGACAGTTTGGTATTTACTATGAAGATTTACAGGATTAGAGTGGGACCTCTCAGCAGCCTAGAAAGTAGTCTCTGCAAGAAGGGAACCACTGAGAGCATGCTTTCCCCTTCCTTTAGTACCAAACTTCCACAAGACTATTCTCTACCATACACTAACTATGCAAAATGAGCCTACAGATCATGAAACTGAAGAGAAAATCGCAAGATCTCCCTTTCCTCTATTGCCTATCTTTACCATTTTCCTGAGTAGAATAGTCACTCAAGTTGGAAGTGATTTAGGATAATTTGCAAGCCTCCATGTCAGGCTTAATTCCTGTAATTCCAATTATTTTGTATACACTAACGCAATATAAATTTGCCATTTACCTAGTCTAGTGACTCCTCTGAGCAGCTAAACTGTTCTGTAATAAAAGTAAAATAAACTTCACTCGGTAAATACATGGTACTTTATCGTAAGACATAAAGATAGTCCATAAGCAGTCAAGCTTCAATAGAAAAATTGAGACTATTAAAACAGAATTCAGCAAATACAAATTTGTATTATTAGCTGTAGGAGCACTAATTACATTATTATGATAAATCACTGTGCACAGATGTCCAGTAGCAAATCTAAAAGGGCACTTTCCAGCTCACTGAAATATATATTATTACCACGCAACAAGTTCAGCTCCACAACAAAGAGAACAGTAAGATTCAAAAGGTGATCTTAAATTCAACTTTGAAGGGATAGATGCCTGGATAAAATGTATCTTCCCAATTATAAAACATGAGAAAATTAACTCTAGTAAGAAGAGAAATTTATAATACAGATTTTCAAATAACTGGTTAAAAACATGCATACAAAGACTAATCACAGTACTCTCAAAAGGAACGTGTCCTTAACAGCAATCATCACAGTATGAAATCAACCCTGAGCTTATTACATTTGGCTGAATAATCTAAAATTGTAGAATTAAAAATAATTATTGATAAAAGATAAGACATAAAACCTCCCTAGCTGTTTGAATCTAAGAATATCAGGGGATGGAATGAACGTTGAATTTATGTTGTGGAAAATTGGTCCCAAGTTGGTTTTACACTTCATCAGAAAGCACTTTTGTCTTGTATGCAAACAGTTAATGAAGCATACCAAAACTGCAACTTTTTTGCTAGTGCTGGTGTGGTAAGACTCACAGCATATTCCATAGCTTGCAGAATATTTAAGAAACATTATAGATTTTTCATTTATTTTCTTTTGGTTATAATGCAGAATCCTATAATTTTAAATGATTCCTTCCTGCATTTTCAAGTATTGTTATATATAGCTAGCAGTTGCAGCTACAGTATAGCCTTTCATATCTAAAGCATTCCTTTGTGTTCCTTTACAGAGTATTTTCAACAAAAGATGACACCACATGAATAACTGGTGTCCTAATAATTTCTAAGAATATATGGATTCTTAACTACTTCTCATGCTGGATACATGACTGGTTTTAAAATTTTATAGCTAAGAGTTGTTTTGGGGGGTTTTGTTTGGGTTTAGTTTTGGTGGGGGGTTTTTTATTTATTTTTGTTTCAGGTATTCTTACAGTTGAAAATAAGAAACAAATTATTCCAAGTGGGTAATAATTATACTAACATATTTTTTCTATAGAAAATGAGTAAAACTGCCTCTTTTATACTAAAACTGAAATAAACATATAGAATAGGAAAACCTTTAGAATATGCTGAACTTTAGAAGTGTTTCCTTTCAAAAGTTTGATGACTTTTGCATCAAGAATTTGTCTGCAGAATTATATCCGAGCATGGCAACCAGCTCCATTATCTCAACCATACACACTGTTACTATTAACTTTAGGAAATTAGTGGGGCTTACACAGCTGAACAAATGATTGGCAAACTCCAGTCAATCACCACATCAAAAAGAAAGTCCCAACTGCAAAGAAAAACTGCATTAATGCTCTGCAGGAGGGGAACAAGCTGCCTAAAAAGGGTGTAATGCAGGAACTGAATGTATTTATTTACTCAAGAATCACAAAATCGGTTTTATCTGTGGAAATCAGCTTTTACCACTTGTCCCGTAAAGAAGCTCCACTCGGCAGACCAACGTAGTAAAAGCTACTAATACAGATTATGTTGAACGCTCAGACTTTAGAAAATGGGTGCAAACTGTCTTTTGTCATACATCCTCATTAATTAAGCCTATCACTTAGTGGCACAATGTACAAATTTGAGCAGCCCTTGCTAAAAATAAAAAATAAAAATATAAAGGAAGAGGAGTCCACCGAGTCCCACATGGACGGGACAGGATGGGGTACATTTCAACAATTACTGGCAGCAAACCCACCCAAATTATTAATATAATAGATGTTTTTGGCACTCCTAACAGTTATGACTGCAAAGGCTCATAACATTTCAATTATAAACAGTCAGATGAGGTAAATGCCTGTTCTTAGGCTTGGATGCCACTGAAGAAGATTTGAGTTAAACAGACTAAATATATAACAGACCTAAAACATCTTTTGTGAGTTTCATAACAGATTCTTCATGTTTCAACAGTATACGATAGCTGAAATACTGCCTTTTCCTTTCTATTTTTTACAATTATTTATCATGCCACAATATATCATGCTGATATAAACTCCTAGAAAGCTTCTAGTAAACTTGCTTATCTTTTTACTACACACTTACACTATTTCACTTGGAGTAAGACTTTTAACTCATCAGTGATTCTCAGAGGTGACCAGCCCAGAACAGCAACACGTTCCGCCCCAAAGAAATGGTTGGTAAAACGTCACCTTACGGCGAGCTACTTCTGGCATAGGCAATTGCACTCATATTTAATTTGGATACTGAACTTTCTGGCCCTCATTAGCTAAGAAAGTTGGGCGTGATTAATGTTTTAGTACAAATCTTTCAAGAAAGCCCAGCTGCAGCAAGAAATGGAAGTGGAGATTCAGAAGACACCACTCACTCCCTCTTAGTGCATACTGAGGAGCTGCTCTGGTATGGTGCAAAGGGACATGATGCTGCTGGTGGTGCTGTCTTTCAGATGAGATGTAAAACTGAGTTCTGACAACTTACAGTCATTAAATATCCCATGGCACTTTTCACAGGAGTACATGTGTTAACCCATATGTCCTGGCTATATTCCAAATGCATAATTGCATTCTGCCTACCTAAATTCCCTATGCAGTTTCAGTAGCATACAGTACTATTTATTCACTTTCTCTCTTCTCTCCAACATTGCTCTTCAACATTTTTGCTTAGGTACAAGAAAAGGGTACAGATATACCACAATCTCTAACTTTTACTTGGCTGGCATAAAAGAATTGAAAGCATCTCAGATCTACGATGCAATGCATGGGAAAAAAGCAAGTGTCCAGAATTCAAGGAAAAAAAAACCAAACATAACAAAAAGCATGGAGCTGCCTAAGCTAGACAGTACAGAAATATCAAGGACAAGAAAATCTCAGAACTGTTATCTTTCTTAGCCTAGGTCTTAAGTACCCAGCAGTTTTGAAAAGTATCTCCATTCCTCTAGGTAGTGCAGTCCCAGACCTTTTTAGATTTGTAAAGGGATTGGCAGGCTTTTTAAGATTGTACTCTGTGATTTGCATACTTAAATTACCTTTAAACTTCCCATAAGTTCAACTCCTGAAGACAGACATCTACTCTGTTAAGTTAAAAACAAAGAGTCATTTCAAAGTCTATTTCTATATTTCATATTTTAAATAGAGTGTATAAAAAACACTGATAAAACACGGAAAGGGGCCCTAGATGAGAACCCTGGCGTATTCCCTGAGCATTCTAATTATCGAACCACACAGTAATTCCCTCTTTCTTTTCCAGTAAGTCTTGCACTCACTTCAACATAGTGGTCTCAATGCAGAAAGAACAAAACATACTTAGAGAGAACTCAGACTAGCTTCCACACTGGCAATTAATACGTTTTCACAGGAGATGGGCAAAAGAGGTTTGAGTTACTCATATAATCCATATTTTTTTAGTGATGCTCTATTGACTAGACCACTATTTCTGAGCTCACACCACCTGATGTCGTGAAACTTACAGTGGCTCCTTGCGTTAAGCCCAATGGCATCCATCAGTAAGGGTATACGCTGAATTTGGCCTTATAGATCAGGGAATCTACACAGTCTTTTGGCATAAAACAGGGATTGCTCTACTTAGTGCAAAGTGGGGGCAATCTGAGGAAGATACAGCAATAAAATCCTTAATGTCAAGAGGACTTTGCCGATGAAATGGAGTTATTCAGGGCCATTCAGGTTACAAAAAAAAAAAAAAAAAAAAAAAAATATATATATATATATATATATATATATATATATATATATATATATATAAAAAATCTGAGCTTTCCCTCAGTGTTTTCTGTGCTTAACTTTTTTACTAGAACTTACATTTAAGACCTTTCCAGATCCAGGTGTGAAACTGGTCTATCCACATAATCTGTTCTTCTAAAATATATTTATCGGCCATTTCTTGTATGTATTTTTTTTTCTGCCAGTTAAAGAATAAATAACAAAGATACCAACTATCAGTCCTGCTCAATCTTCTTCCTGGTACAGGACACCTCAGCTATAAAGCATTTAGCTCTAGATTCAATTAACTGGAATTTTCGCATGACGTGACCAAGCTGCCTCAGATATCCTGTGTAGCCAAACAATGCACAATCAGCTGTACACAGTACGTCGCATATTCATTGATAGGCATATCCATCTCTTTTTGAGACCTAGACAACCGGATTCCAAACTTCAGCACCTCATGAAGTTAGATGGGTTAAATATGACCGATGACAAACAATTTTGTTCTCCCCTTTTTTTTTTTTTTTTTTTTGGTGATAATCACCATTATACTCGTATCGTAAAAGCAGTACAATCCATGATGCAGAAGGACAACTGAATTGATTTTCTGCTTTTTTGGTGAAAATATCTATACTCTCATACATTGTCTTATTCTGACCATTAATTCTAAATGGTTGTCAGTTGCATACGAAGGAATCAAACATATTTTCTTGTATCCAAAATTGCTGATTAGAGTCATATCAGGTGACAGAGTCAAGTGAGAGAGATGCTACTTTCACATGAGGGTGAACTTGAATCACATCTTTCCTCTTCTGAATCAGCTATCAGCTATATCAGCTAATCAGCTATAGAAAACCTTCTATCAGCTTTCTTCAAGATTAAATTTACTGTATTTTGGAGTTTTTTGAGGACATACATTCAGGTCTTAGGTCTTATATTGATAAGCTCTCAAAAAAAAATCTAAAAGAACACCAAAACAACCTCCATATACTTTGTGAGCATGACTGCATGAAATAAAGGCAGATCTGATGGATGTTGAATTAATGTAAATGACATTTGCTAATATATGGCCCTGATTCTCTTTTCACTTATGGTGCTGTAAATCTGGAAAAGAAAGCCCTCCATGGATTGTCATAAACTTACTCTGCTCAAAAGCTGATACAGCTGAGAAAGAATAAAGTGTTCTTTATTTAAACATTGATTGTGCACTTAGAAAATTAGAATATTTGTGATTCATATACTGAAAATAAATATATTTTTAATATATATTAACTTTTGCAAGCTTATAGGCTTAGAGAGAATTCCAAATAACTAGCTTGTCTGAAATTAAAACATGAATATTCCTAACAAAAGGGTTTTGTACTTGAGGGGATTAGAGGGCAGCAAGTAGCTTGCAAGCCTTTGGAATATCCTGCACAAAAACAGGTCATTTTTAATATTAAAAAAACCCCTTTAATATAGAACAACAGATTGTGCTAAACTCACAATCCCCTTTCTTCTTCTCCCTCTGACATGCAAACACCTGACACACAAAGGGAGTCACATTCAGAAGGAGATTATGATGCAATGATCTCGTTGTGAATGTTGCATTATGGTTTCAGCATCGCTGTAAGAGCTCCCCTGGCACTTGTGCTTACAGCAATTTGAATTTCTCTGGCAGCTAGGTATGATTTGTGACAGATTTCAGCCCTGCTCTTCACTGAGTGAGTACACTGGCAAGTGCTTAAGGTATTTACCATGGAGACTGGAAAGAAGAAAACATAAAGAGAAACATTTGAGGTAGCCTTTTTTTTTCCTTTTTTCTTTTTTTTTTTTTTTTTTTGAAAAACATTGATTCTTTTTTTTCCAGGAGTTGTTAAGTCATCCAAACCAATTCTTTCCAGTGGCATCATTTTGTGCTTCTTAGGAAAAGTTGTCTCACTATGCAGTTCTATTTGAGGAATCATTCCATTCACCATGGTAGTGAAACCCTGTTAATTTTAATGACTATTATGAATGCATATATCACTAGCCAAATGCTCCAAATAAATAGACTGCAGAGAATCTTTCAATTGATTGTACTGTAGTTTGTGGTGTGAGTGGAAAGCAGTCTGTCTATACACTCTCCACCATGAATTACACACCTGAACCTGTTTACATGGTTTGGAAAATCTTCTTAAAGCTGACAAAGCACAATTATCTATTTATCCTGGAAAATACCTTAAACTCTTCTGAAAAGGTAGGGTCAGAAGATGTAGGTTACATGTTTGGCACTGGATCCTCCAAAAGTTTGCTGAGCCAAACAAAGCCTCTACATTTAGGGCAGACTTACTAGATCCCAAAGCTGACTTGCAAAGATTGTTCCCAGTAACTCTTCTGCCATAAAAGCAGCAATAAGTATTCATACGCAAAGTTCTCCTAAAACTTTCTTGGTCTGCAGACTAAATCTTGTCTTGGTTCCTTCCTCATTCTCACATGTAAGTACTGGAGGTAGTCACCAGGGAACACAGACAGCTCCACAGCAAAGAGCACAGGCACTCAGGGAACAATGACGTGCTAGCTCCCTTTGGCATGAGCTGATGAATGAGAAATTTAACAGGGACACACTGCACAGTCTACAAAGAGAAAACCTGCATTTAACAAAATACTGAGGTGGACCGGGCTTAGGCTAATAACATTTGTACCTTATCCAGTAGAATGGATCCAAACTTCCATTCACATGTAAAAATAGCCTATCGATTAAAGCATATTTCTTCCTCTTTGGCCCTCTTTTTCAATTATTTTATCTGAAACAATAAGTTTGGCGAGTTCTTTTGTTAACACAGTTCCTGTTATTTTAAAAGCAACAGATTTTATGGCCCAGGGTTATCATCTGATACTTAAAATATGTACATGAAAGAATGCATAGGAGATGTCAGGTGCACCCCTGGGAGGATAAGAATGTCCACATGGTCCCAGGTCTTCTACAAGTAGCAGTTTCTGTATGAATGGGTGAGAAATGTTCTTTTTCATTTGCAGGTGTTCAGTATTCAAAAGGTACAGCATAAGATATGTTAACGATTAACCCCCTGATCTGCCAAGCATTCTCAACTCAGGGTTCCTAATATAAGAACCAGTTCTTCAAAACAATTTTTAAAAACTATATACTTAAACTGTAGGATTTACATACAAAGACAGGATGTTAAGTATGCTTTTGCAACTATGCAAGATTTTTCTAAACTTACTTCATTTTTAAATATTATATACACACAGTCTTTCGAAACTAGTGAAAAACTGCATATTTGATTTATAAAATACTACAGTATATCTGGCATATCATGGGTTTGTTACTGATTGCTAACTGAAAAAGTGGAGCTGTAATACATATTGCATACAATTTCAAATAGAAAATAAAACTGAATATGTTGAATGATTTATCTATCCTTAAAAATGCATACTTCAACTACCTTGCTAATAAACAATTTAAAAAAATAAGTAATAAACTAAGCAACTCCAGCATCTTTGAATATTAAATGGAATCAAACACAATATATGGATTTATTTGACCTACCAACTGATCACTGTTCCATTTTCTTACATGACTTTGTCTCCTAAGAAAATACATGCCATAGGCACAGGCTGTTGAAGAACTGTTCAGTGTGAAGACAGCTTAAAGGAAATTAAAGATTATATAATGAAGTAGAAATAAAATGTAGAAAATATATAACTAGTGCCACTTCTAAATTAAGATCACCAGTCTATTTAGAGACATGGAAGTGAAAAAGATCATTAATATATGAGAATACATAACAGTAAGTTTGGCACAACTGTTAGTCCTTCTCACTATACGAGAATGTGAAAATATTCCATGAAACTGAGATACCACATATCAGCACATATCACTTTCTGGAAGAAACAGAATTACTTGTTTTAAAAATATTTATAATCATACAGATGGAAATAATTGAGAACAACAGTTTGCTTAAACCAGAATTTATCACAGTGTAGTAGAGGGGAAAAGCTCTCATTACATTAAATATAAGAAACAATTATATGAGATCAAAAACTTCTCATTTCAGATTATAAATCATTGCTGACTCATGAAGACTAGTCAGGAACTATTCATGCACAGAAGATGATTCTATATCTGCCCACTGTCATTTTCCTGAACTTTCCTCTGATGGTTGCTGTGATTGATGGGATACCATGACAAATTCACCACAAGTCCACGCCAAAGTGGAAATACTATGACACGCTGACACTGTAGTGACTGTCGTAACTGAGGAATGCTATATTTATGGTAACATCAAAAAAATGCCATTATTATAAGAATACATCTTCTTACAATTTTGGGGTGGTTTTCCTTTAAATATTTTGATTCTATTGCTACTGTGCATTAAGACAACTTTTTTTACTTAAAATGTGTATATATGTGTGTGACATATAACATATTTGTATTATTTAATGTATATGAATTCAGTAATATTCACATTAATGTAAATTCGTATACTGATATTGATATATAAAGCCTATAAGCAAATATACTAATACATTAGACTATGTCATACAAAGGATTAGTGACCAGAAAATGATAAATTCATGCAGAATTCATCAAATACACGAAACAAATCATAAGTCATGTTTGAGGGACAGAAAAAAATAAAACAAAATAGAAAGTATTTCTGTATACAGGGTACTAATTAAGCCAGAGTATTTTAATGTAATAATTGTACTTTCTCTTTCTTTCTCTCCCTCTCTTCTGTCTTCTCTTTTTTTCCAAGCTTTTCAGAGAAGGAGCTACTGACTTATTCATTTCAGTTAGCAAGAAATTTCTCAACTTCCTTGGGTGCTTAAGTGCAAGAATATTTTAGACCCCATCTTTGCATATTACTTTATCTTTCAGTGGTAATTAACAGAGTCTTAATCTGGCTAATGTTAATGACCACTGTTCTTTCTTTAAATCCCAGTTAAACCAAGCTTATTAAGGGCCAATTAAAGGAAGTCTTATGTGATCTGAATAACACTAAGACCAAGTTTTTAACAGCTATAACTCTTTATTTTGGATGATGAGTCTGAGGAAGAAAAAAAAATTTAAAAAAACCAAAAAACTTCTCATTATGGCTTTTGTCTGTTTTAAAATAAACTGCCAATGGTTATTGGGAAAGATGGGGAATTTTAGAAAAAGTCAGAGATATAGCTGAATTTAGTAAAATGCAGATTTTCTAAAAATAATTAGCTATGTACTACTATTTTCACTCTTTCCTATAAAAAAAAAAGTAATATATTACTAATTTCCACTTCATTTTTCATAATGTTAGAGCACAAAAATGGAATGATGCTTTGCAATAACTTTCCAAGTGGTAACAACATAACATAAATCTGTATTAACTGAGTATCATGGACAAGATAAAGAAAAACTTATCCACCATTTGAATGGGAAATGGAACTTATCTACTTAAATATGGAAAAGCTAATAGGACTTTTTGGTTTGGGGACAGTCAGGCAGTTTTCTCACTGCCTAACTGAATACAATTTTTGACTCCAGACTTTTGAAAGGCTTGTAGGTCCACTTATGTCTAAGGTAACCCTCCTGAAGACACGCTGTTATATATTACATCCTACTATTTCTTACATATCTAAGATTTCACTCATTGCTTAACTTCCCCATTACTTCCCTTTCATCTGGACGAAGAAATAATGCAATTTGACTATTGCTTCTAGCCATTAAACAAAACATTACTCTAACCACTACTGTCTAAAGTCCAAACACCCTAGAGCTAACCCCTGCTGCAGCAAGTCACCACAGGACAGGTCCTTTGCGTACTCTGCAGCTCACCAGACCTAACTCCTTGGTGACAACTCCTGAATTCTGCAGTAACAGCTACAAAATCCATGGCAACACTAATTCATTATTGTCTCTAAAATACTCTTCATCCCCTACTTTCCTGCCAAACATATTCAGCAATGACTCATAGCACAGAATATCACTGACACAAAATTGATGGTTATTTTTAACAATAAATCCTGATTTTTTTTTTTTCTTTGTGATCCCCAGATATTTTGGCTGTAGCAGCCCTCGGCCTCTAAAATTGCTCAGCACAAACCATCTTTCTACCCTGATACCAGCACTGAAGAAAAATTGCATCTGGACTCTCCAGCTTTCCGTGTCCCATTTGCTCCATTCTTCATCAGGCTACTGAGCTCGCTTGCATCACGTTCCATTTTCCATCTACCTAGTTAGAAACTGGACCTCAGCTTCAACTTCTTCTGTCCTTGTTCCTGGCTCCACAAGACAATACAGCTGTACTGCAGCTGTGAACATAATTATAAAAACAAAACGAAACCCCTTTCAAAATCGAAAGCGGAATTTTGCAGAAAGCGATGCAGCTACAAGAGTACCACGCTTCGCTCTACACAACCCATTTAATAAACTGACAGCTGTCAGCACCGCTACTGTAATAGAAAAGTATTTTTCCAAAATAATTATCAAGGGATGATGAGAGGAGTCAGAGGGAAAACAGACCACTTCAAAAATTGTATCACACTACAGCAAAACAGGAAGAGGGCAGTGACATCGTGAAGAAGTATTCCAGTACTGAAACAGGAGTCAGGATATCATAGCCAAAAATTCAGTTCTAGGTGAGGTCACACCTATAGTACCGACCACAAAAAAATATAGAAAATACAAATAAAGTAAGATTAATGGCATCCCCGGTCATCCACATCTGTTAATCTGGCAAATCAGCTTTTCCATACAAAGATAAACAAAAGACAGACTCAGAGTCTTACCCAGTCCTGTAAACCCCGCAGAAAGGGCAGTAAGACAGAAAAGCTTGCCAGACACAAAATGAAAGAAGCATATTCAAAAGTATCCTTAACTAACCAGCACTTCCCCATCCTGATCTTTCTTTCCCTCTTATTCTCCTTAGCTCTCCTCCCTTCCCATTTCCCCCCACTACCAGTGTCACTAATCATTAGATGGCATTTTTGGATTTCATGTAAAAGCTCTCTTCATGCCTCTTTCTCCAGTTAACTCTTCAGCTCTACACAGAGTCCAATTCCTGATCAGAAAGGGTGAGACCCCAGCGGGAGCCTCGTTGCGGTACAGCAACTGTTTTGTCTGTACACCACAGCACCCTCGATATGTGTGAGGATTAAAGGGAAGACCTGACAATAACTTCAGTTTTACTGGCCCCCAGGTTATATATATATTTTTTACATATTTATATATTTATTTTATATCTATAAAATCATCATCATACATAGAAGACCAAGCCTCATCTGCTTTGGCAAAGGTAACAGTTGCAGTTATGGACGGTAGAAAGTTGCAAACTCAGTAAGTACTTCTCCTCCCCCGTTCAGTTTTAAAAAGAATAATAAAGAAAGATCTGTTAAAAACCAGCATTTTCACAACCAAAGCTTCAAGGGGCTCCTGGGGGAAAGAAAGACACCTGTCACTTTTCTGCCATGACCACAAGAGCAGCTTGTAGGACTTCCAGCATGTTCAAGGTGTGGACTGTTCGCATGTCATTGCACATGAGGACCTGGGCAAGTGAGATGACACTAGTAAAGGCCTGAAATTTTTTAAAGACTTTCCAGCATGTTGTCCTGGAGGAACAGTTAAGTGGCTGGAGGGCAGAGCCAGGGGAGAGGAGACAGAAAGGTTTCAGTTTCTTTAAGAGGCCAAGACCAAGAGCTGTGATATCGAAAGGAACAAGGATCTCCTCCCTCCCAAAACCCAAAATAAGCTACAGAACTGTATCAAACTGTGTATATACACCCAATTCCTCATTTTCCAGGGTATTTAAACACTAATACATAAAATGCATGAACTGCAAAACATTATTCTTTGCCACGTTTGGGATATCTGGCTAGCACTGCTGTACAAACAAGTCCAGCCTCACATAAGTTGAGTCCTGCAGGGCCACTTGCCTGTATTCTGTAGGGTGATTTTCAGCATGTACTCAGTATCAGACCTCAGGTAGGTGCTTACCCAGTCCTAGCTCTGCTCTGGCCATCCAGTCTGCCTTTTTGCAGAAGCAGAAATTAGAAATTGCTGGCAATAGGGACCTTGGTGCACAGGCACCTGACTGGGGTCTGCGTGCGACCAGGATGATCTCACTGCAGCTTACTGGTTAAGCTCTGTGTCATCATAAACTGACCGTTTTCCAGTCCTTGAAATAAGACAGTATCCATATGGAATAATGCTTCACCAAAAAGTGACTGAGCGTGATTGGGAGAGCACTACACAAAAAGACAAATTCTGCTTTTGGCATCCACAGCATCATTACTCCATAAACCACATTTACGGATGAATAAAAAATTACCTGCCTTCTCTTTCATACAAAGAAATTACCGCTAAATCTGAACTGCATACAAAAGCAGTCGAAAAATCATGTATATTTGCAACGATCTTGATGTGGTACATCTCTAGAAACAAGGTGACTCCTAGGCCAGAATGAACCATATAAACATTACACGGATTCCAAAAGGCTGGATGCTGGATACCGGTTTCTCAATCATTCAGAAAAATGTTGAACTTAATGTAATAAAAGTGTCTGTATAGGAGGAAAGAACCAAGCAATCCAAGGGAAAAAGAGAGATTTAATACAAATATCCTGAATATGGTGTTTGTGAAATTGCCTTAAAGAAATGCCTAATTAAGGTTTTCTGTGAGTTGTGCAGGGCAGATAGAAGATACATCATCCATAGTATCATCCTTCCCCTCATGGGGTGAAAAACTAGATTAGACCTTCAGTCTATAGGTGGAAAAGACATGGGCTTTTCTTTTAAAAACTCCCCATCTCTTACCGTTCCTGACTTTCTACTTGCTAGTTTAAACTTCTGGGCACATCTTTTTCTGTCCAGATCTTTTGACTGTCTGCTTTGTCAGTCACCCGCCAGGTAACTGGGGCATGGGAAGCAGAGATGCCAGGTTGGTTGTGTGTCATTGTTTTTTTTTTTTTCCTGAGGATGCCTCAGGACTGACTGAAATATTACTACTGGAGTAATCTTGGAGTTTTAGTTCAATTGAAAGGAAAAATTGGAAATAATGCAAAGCCCTAGCTGTTCCTGCTTAACTTTGGAGGACTGCTAGTAGGCATATCACAACAATAAATGAAACACAAAATTTCGCTGGCAAACTTTTGCATCTGAAAAAGGCACACAGGTCTCTGCTAACTTTTGACTTGCTGTGGGAAGAAGGAAGGGGAGAGGCATACTCAAAGACCTTGAAAAGAACTGAATCCTAGAATAAAATGAAACAGACACACTTTATTCCATACTCTGGTGGGCCTGTGTAGCTGTGGAGTCTGTGAAGATTTTCATAATTTCAGAAGCTTCCCAGTGTTAAATTAATAAAACTGAAGTCTGCTGCTTAAATACATTCCTGTGTTTGTCTTCATTCACTTGAGCATCCTAATCAAGTGTACATTTAAATAGACTGGAGGCATTTTGAGATACCAGCTACTCACACTAAGATGGAATCTTCCATTGCAGAGTAAAACCAGTTAACTGCAGAGATAAAATATTCATATATAAGAAACAGCCGTCTGAACTCCCATCTGTGACTCATTGCAAACTTAGTATACTTCATAGAAGATGAAGAATAATAGTGCTCTACAGAGGTGATCAGGTACAGAGAGAGGGAAACAAACCACATAAACTAATACTTAATATGTAACTTTCAATGCCTTATTTTTTTGTCATCTAACTCTAAATACTAGCTTTAGAGAAAGAGACATGTTGAAAAATTAATATCATAGGTAATCTATAGACCACTTTTCACTAATTTAAACCCCCAATGTGTATTTGTTTTCTGTATAAATTTCTTTCTTATTATTCTCAATAAGGTACTCTCAGCACGATAAAAAGAAGGACATTACCAGCAGCGTTTTCAATCATGGGGGCTATATATTCAAGAGCAATCAATAAAAACCACACAGGGCCTGACAAACAACTAGTCAAAGGAATCATTTTTCTCAGATACTTAGCAGTATCCTTTTAAAGTAATTGCTTTTGGTCAATGTTACCCGTTATCATTTGGTCTGCTCTTTTTCCAAAATAGAATGGATGTCATTTCCATTAATATTTCAGCTGTCTATATAGGTTTTTAAAGTGCATACTCCACAAGAAAAGGAGGATTTTTGTTTCAACTTCAGTCAACTGACAAAGAACTCTGAAATGTTACAGAACAGGCAGTGTCATATACTCCAAGCTAAAACATAATTTTCAAGAAAATGATGACAGAATATAAGATATCATCTGCCCTCTTTTTCGCTCCACACAGAACTGTTAACTCCCATAAAGACAAATAGGAATGACAGACTTTGGCCTAGACAATCCATGCTAGAAAACAGTATTAGCAGACAAATATGCCCCAAATGCCACCTAAAATAATGAAATGAACACCGATTCATTACTATAGCTTGTTCTAGGAAGCTTAAAGAAAATCTCACTACTGAAACCCTTGTGCTGCCTAACCCTGCCTGTGACAGCAGGGAAGTTGTTGCTTTGTGCCAACTGATCAGTTAAAGATGTCCACAAGATACTGAAAATACCCAGCATAATCTGTAAGTATACAGCTTGGATACCAAATTAGATTAAGAAAGGCAAAGAACATATCTTTTCAGCTGCAGTAAGGCCTCAGAAACTGTCTAGTTATGCTTTGTACTAAATGTTCTGGCATGCTGCCAAGGCACTTCCAAACATTTCTGAGTTCACTTTTCACAGAACTCTTTTAAAAATCAATTAGTAGTGAAAGTCTTTCAAATGCAAGTGTTTTAAAATGTCAAGCTTGTATTTCTTTTTTTTTTTTCTTTTTTCCCTTGTTGTGCATCAATGGCAGTATTTTGAAACCTTTATATTAAATTGATCATATTCTCTAATTAAGCCTGTAAAGAGAACAATATGTGCAGGCAGTTTAAAATGCATATAACAAAAGGTTCATTCTTCAGAAAAAAAAATAAATAAATAAGGTTGCGAGAGATGCTGTAATTTTCTTAAACAAGGATGCCCAAGACATTTGTATTGATTTCAGGGTGATAGATGTTTTCATCGTTAAAAAGCAACTGTAGAAGAAATGAATACTCAATTTAGAAATTTCTGGATTGGGATATTTTAAAAAGTATACTGCATAAGTGTCTTAGAATTTCAATTGCAAGTGCTGGAAGAGCAAACAAATGAAATAGAGGCCACTTTAAGTATACATCAAAATACAGAAATAAGATTAAAAAATAAAATTAAGAACAACCATCAACAGGGCTTTCTGATTATCAGAAAAAGATAATCTTTAAGGACAGTAACTTCTCAGTGGACTTCGTAGCACAAGGAAGCATATACCTTGGTCCTCCTGTTGTGTTATGTGTGTATATGGATATATATGGATATATGGTATCCCTGTTACATCAAAAGAGTTAAATGTATATTTTGTCCCTATGTCACAAAATCTGTTTGCTCTGTTTCATTCAGCTAAGTGCCCAAAGGTTTACATAGATAGCAATTGATTGAAATCAGTTCTTTATGTGTAACACATTTATATTAATTGGTTTGTCCTTTCAAGTTGTGTTTATCTCTTCATTTCCATCACAGTTTCAAAGGTCACTCAGTTCCATTTATAAATCCAACATGACAGAGATTAGAAAAAGAAAAAAAGGAACAACTAAATGAATGCATCATCACACAATCACACATCTCACAATTCATTTATCATATTAATAAATAATGCTGTCAAATGCTTACTGCTAAGTTTGTTTGCTATCATCAAAATATTTCTGTCAAGATAACTCAATCAGCCTTGTTTATGTATTGAGCTAAAAACGAGCTACAAAATAAATATTGAGGATAGTAAGGATATTACATATTTGTCCCCTTGGTCCAAGACCCCAACCTGAAAGTTTTGTGTTTGTGAGGTCTTTTTAAATCCCTCCACAGTTGTCTAACAATAAAGTTCTTCCATTTATATCGCCATGTAGGCAATGCACTCTCTTCTGACTGCTGAGATGAGGCAGTAGTATGAAACCAGAGAAGATGTGAGACTGAAGTTGCTAACAAACAAGGGTGCTCTAGC